>DF361133.1:29971-72287 GCA_000787875.1 Solanum virginianum | reverse complement strand
AGTTCAAAATAAATCTAACTTCAACTTTAAAACAAAATCCTAAAGTTTAATTTTTATATTGTATTCAACATTAAAGTTCACAACTTAAAATTTAAGTTCTAACTTTAATCTAAGTTCAAGTTAAACACTACTAAAATCATAATCTTACAAATCCTAAATTAAAGTTTAAGTTCTATATTATATACAAGTTCAAACTTCACAAACAAAATTCAAAGTTTAAGTTCAAAAATTTAATCTAAGTTAAACTTTTTAAGAAAAATCCTAATCAAGTCAAATTCTAAAAAAATATATCTAATCAAAATTCAAAATTTGAAATTCAGACTAAGTTCTAATCTCAAAGTTCAAGTTCAAAATTAAATCTAAGTTCCACTTAAATAAAAATTCCTAAACTTCAAACTTAAGAAATCCTAACTTTAAGTTCACATCTCGCTCGACTTAAGAAATCACAACTTTAACTTTAAGTTCAAACTTGAAATCATAATTTTAAAATATCCTAACTTTAAGTTCGCATCTCATTTTGTCATTAAACACACTTCCAAACTTTAACTTTATGTTCAAACTTGAAATCCTAATTTTAAGCTCAAATCTCATTTTACCATTAAACACACTTCCTGAATAAGAATCCTAATCGACATGTTCAAGTTCACAAAGAATGGTATCTTCCAATGTCTATCACCATATATCTTTCCAGAGTGAGAATTCGAATTTTTATCATTAAACATACTTCTTGAATAAGAATTGGCATATTTCCTCATGCTCAACAATTGCTTCTAACCAACAAATAAACTAACCAATAAAGGCAATGTTGAATATTGAAAAAAAAAAATGTACGACTAGACTATGGAAATAGTACAACAAATTCAAAAAAGAAAAAAAAAACATATTTAACAGAAAAGAAAAAAATACAGAAAAGTACAACAAATGGAAATAAATGGAATACATAAAAGAAAAAAACATATATGATAACCCATTTAAACAGAAAAGAAATAGTACAACAAATTCCCTACAAACAAAAAATAACCCTGCTAATCCCACTTCCCTAATAAGATTTCCTTAAAAACAACATATAGAAATAGTACAATAAATTCAAAAAAATAGAATACCCTGCAAACAAATAAATAGTACAACAAATTCAAACCAAAAAATCAGATTTCACTACAAACAAATAAATAGAATACCCTATTAACCCCACTTTCCTAAGTCTAAGATCTAATAACTCATTTAAACAAACAAGTTCAAGAAATATTTAAGAGAGAGCAAGAATCACAGCACAAAGACATGAACTTTCCTAAATTGTTCTGTTCCACTACAATCCAGTAAATGTATAGGCTAGATCTGGAAATGGGAAGTGAAGAAAAGACACAGATAAAACGAAGCAAGAAGAGGGAGAAGAATTTTAGTATTTACCAGGAAGATACTCTGTAGCAGGGGCTGAAGGTGGTGTTGCACGATGGTTTGATTGCTGATGGAGGGAGGATGAGAGGAGATAAGGGTTGCCGGCATGGAGGAGCATCTTGGGACTGAGTGATGGGAGAGAGGAGAAGAAGAGGAATGGAGTTGAGGGAGCTGAAAATGGAGTGAAGCGGAAAATGGTTTAAGAGAGGGTGTTCGGGTTGGAGAGAAAATTAAATTTGAGAGGGAAAAATAAGGAGAAGGGTTGGGTTCTTTTTTGTAAATAGGAGACTAAGGGCGATGGACAATGTCATTTTTTTCGTCGCCCCTCATTAAAAACATTCACCACATTGATCAAAAATGTGACGAACTTGGCGAGGCCGTCCATCGCTATTTTTAAAAAAAATTATTTCAATAAAAATAGCAACGGACAAGGTCGCCTTGTCCATCGTAATTTTTAAATTCTTTTTAAAAAAATTTGTGACGGACTGCGTCGCTGTAATTTTAAATAATTATTTATTAAATAAAAAATTTTTACGAAAAATCTGCCAAAAAATGCGACGGACGTGTAGACGTGGTTCGTCGCTTTGTATTATAAAAATATTTTTTAAAAAAAAATTATATACAAAAGCGATGGCAGCTATAGTAGATCCCAATCTAGGGGTCGGGATAGTTATGATAGGCCTTGTTAGAGGTTCTCACAGGATATGTACTAGCAAGGCCAGTATAGTTAGCCTATTTAAGCAGTTGTACTTGCTTCAAAGGATAGACAACCCCATTAGAGTGGTCGTCGTCTAAGTTAGAGCTCGAGAATATCATATTCACTTTCTTCTTACTGCGGCTGAGTTATTACAGGGAGTTTAGCATTGGGATGTTATGATTGCAGTTCACTTGATCACTGGTCTAGTGAGTGCCCCTCCCGAGCTATACCTATATCAACAGTGCTACCTCTTCCTAGAGATGGAGACCAGGGTTAGGGCCGTGTAGGCGGAGCTTAGATTCAGGGCTATAGAGGTGTATATCATGCATGTGGTCTTGAAGGTGGACAATAGTACATTCAAGGGGGTTCTTAGGGAGGAAGGATGGGTGGTAGGATAGATAGTGAGATGGAGGCCAACAGGGCCACTTTTATACTACTCCAACAAGGGCGAAGACCGAGGCATTAGACGATATTATCATAAGTACTATTCACATATGTCTGCAGACCCTTTAGCTTTATTTGATCCAGGTTTCGCATATTCCTATCTATCTATTTATTTTGATCCTTGTTGAGGTGCCAGCCCTGAGCCTCTAGCCACTCTGCTATGTGTTTTTACTCCTGTAAGAGATTCTTTAGTAGTGGATCGGCTATTTATTTAGTGTCATAGTTGATTTGTTTGTCATAGTTGATTTGTTTTAGTAATGGATCATTTTGATATTAGATTTATATATTTGCTATAGTGGTAGAATAGTATTGTAGTTTCTACTTAATTCGCTAGCCCTTATTGGTTTTCCATTCTGGCTTTTCTGTTGTGCTTAGTTTAGATGTTTATTCCTTTCCGCTATTATTGTTAGCTAGAGTAAAGTTTCTATCGAAAGTAGAGTGTGATGATAGGAATGACCATTGGGGTTGTAGTTCAACCTAGTAAATTCAGAAATTGTCTTAGTTTCATGTTGTTCCTTCGATTTTGTGCCCTAGAAATGACGGCTATAGGTGGTGCATATGCTAGGTGGTGTTGACTTGGATAGATCATGATAGTCAGTTGATCACTTCTTATCTTTTCCATAGTCTTTTCCTCGACTGCAGTATCACATGTTTCTTTTGTTCGGGTACTTGAGTTCTTTTTCTTCAAGCATTTTGGTGAATTTGTTTGGCTAGCTAGGAATTGGGAAAGTGGTTCCTTAGGTGTACCTTGTTAATATTGTGGTTGTTTTCCATGTTAGTGGTGGTAACATTCAAGATTAAGGGGTAGTGAATTAAAGGTAGAATGGTGGAGTCCCGTGGTTGTTTTAGGCTTCGAAATTGTGGGTTGGGTGAGGATGGAGTTTCTTAGAAGATTCATCTACAGGATGAGGTCAAAGTAATTTGTGGAGTTCTAAGCTTATGATTGTCCTATGGAAGCTCTATTTGACTTGTTTGATAGTTACGGTGTTAGTTGATTAGAGTTAGTGTTGTTGGGCCATTATTGATCAATTGATGGATCCTGTTGCTACGTTTTGACTTGGTGTTTTCTTAGATTATAGTAGAGGGGTTAGTCTCAGAAGGTGGTGTTTTAGCTTTAAAATTATTGGTTTTGTTATACTTGGTAGTTGCATTGTTAGTTGGGTGAATTTTGTGTTGTGGGGTTATCTTTAGGTAGTTGTTTGTGTTTGCTTGTCACCTACTGGCTTAGTGGATCTTGGATTGAAGTTGTTAGGCTTGATTTTCTATGGGAGAGTAGCTTATAGGCCTTTGGTGTCAATTTTTTTAGAAATCTCCTAGAGGCCGAAGATCACTTGGGTTGGGCTTGGTACACCTTAGTCATTAGCAGGGTAATTATCTTCAAGAGCAGAGTGGTTAGTTAGAAAGTGTTGTTTCAGCTCAAGTTTGTGAGTCTGAGAACCTAAGGATGGATTTTGGTTCTTGTTCTAGATAGGATTCCTTTTTCTAACAGTTGTTTTTGTCTGATTTTTAAATTGTACATATGGTTCTTTCAAACTGGTGTAGTGAAGTATAGTGGACGGGATATCTAAGAACCAACAGGGTGTTCCTAACAGGCAGAGATGTTGGATTTTGGATTTGTGGTAGGTATCCCAGACAGTAAGGTTATTTTGGTTTATCCTGTGGTTTCACATTGCTTAATTTGCTTTTCACATTGCATATTTTTCCATATTCATGCATCACTCTCTTGATTTATGAGTTTTCTAATCAATATATAAGCTCACTATGTCTAATATGATTTTTGCATGACATAATGATGATGATGAGGGCATAAAAGAGATGTTTTAAGTTAATAATTTGTCAAAGGTATAAGCATGTAGATGATGCCCTTAAAAGATGTTTATGATGGTCCCCAAAGTGAAAGAGCAATTCTCACTTGGTGGTTCTTAAGGTTTTGAGCTACTCTTTGAAATTACCGTTACTTGACTAAGTATAAGTTTTGAAGTATTCCATAGGATAAGTTAGCATCGAATGACGCAATTGAGTTGGGGTTTGGTAAGGGAATCCTAGAAGCAATCCTTTGCCCCATTAACTATATGACGTCATAGGAGCCCTTGTTGGCAAGGCTAGTGGATCTACATAGGTCATTTATGTTATTGGTGGTGCATGCTATGTGAGGGAGTTCCACCCAGCAAATGGTCCCCCATGACAACGTAGGGGGTTATGTTGGATTCATGTAGTAGCTCACATGATCTTATATGTTGATTATGCTCTATTTCCACAAAGTGTGAGATTTGATACCTTCATTCTATCACATGTGTTTCATGTGCATTGCTTTTACTTCATATTGAACATTACTCCTTTGTGCATGCTTAAACTCATATAAATGATGATTTTGCAGTTCATGCATTGAATTTTTTTAATTTAAGAATGATGGCATTACAATTCCATGTTTGCATTTATGTCTCACATACTTAGTACATTTCAACGTATTAATGCATATTTTGCCTACATGATATCATATGTAGGACCGATGCTCCTCCTCCTCCAATATGTGGCTAGTTATCGACGTTCAAGACTAGTTTGTAGTGGTGAACCTTTAGTTCGAGTCTTCACCTATTTTCCTTCATGCTATGTACTATTTAGACTGATGTATATTTTGGATTTTAAAATTAGAGGTTTCTATTTTCTAACTTATTTTTGCGTCTTTTCTATTTGAGGAAAATTGGACCATGCATCGATTCCCATTGACTCATGTTTAGATAGTATGTTTTGGACAATGATGTAAGTTTGGGGTGTTACTCAACAATTTTCCTTAGTCCCTTTTTGCATTTTGTTTTCGCACTATGTATATGTTTTACCTATGGGTGCTTAATATGCTAAGATGACTTAGATGAGATGCCTACGAGTCTCTCATTCACCATATTACGACTAGGCCTTAGGCTTGGGTCGTGATAAGAACTATCATGTAGGAGTAGGTGATATTTGGAGAAATGTTTTATGTATGCTAGCTTTCAAGTTTAATCTCAAAAATGACAAGAGACTTGAACTGGTGTGCTACTTTTTTTTTTTTCAAATTGTTGTGTATTTTGGGATCTCTCATTTGAGAGGGTGAGGAACATCGATAAAGAAGAAGAGGGACTCTACATTCTATGCGCACAAGTAGGAGATAAAAAAGCTAGAACTGACAAATGCTTTACAGCCAAATAAGAGGCAGATGTTCTTACTTGCTACCAAAGAATGTGTCATATTCCAATAAACGTCCTTAAGAAAATACATGTGTTCCAGAATACTAGTTCTTTTACTTTGCACCACTATGAAATATGTCCACTTGCTAGACAAGTTAGATTGTCATTTTCTCATAGCATGAGTAGATCTACTTCTAATTTTCAATTACTACATGTAGATATTTGGGACTATATAAATTGAAAACTTTTGATAGAATGAGATTCTTTCAGACCATTGTTGATGATTGCTAAAGGTGGACTCCGATTTTTTTAATGAGATTGAGATCAAACATATTGAGGCTACTAAAGTATTTCTTTATTGAGGTAGAAACACAATTTGAAGAGTAAAGTTTAGAGGCTAAGATCTGAATGGTGGTCAGTTTTTTAGTCATGCTTTCAAAGTTATGGTATATTACATAAGAATTCCTGTTCTAACACACCATAGAAAAAGGTGTATAGGCGTATACTTGAAATTGCAAGAGCAATGAATTCCAAGGTGGTTGATTTTGGGGATTGTTAGAAAGTTGGTCAGAAATGGATATCAATGTGTATATATGCAAAATATTTTTATAATCTTTTTCTCTCGCCCTTTTCTCTTTCGTTGTTGAGAAGGTTAACTTGACATTGTTGGGATGAAGAAGCGAATAGAGTGATAGGAGAGGTAACCACCCTATTTAGAATGAACATGTTAGCACAAAAACACTAACTGTCACATAGCCATCTCATTGTGTAATGCCTATAGCCAGCCGATATTCTAAAAAGTATACTAGCTAGTCCTTGACAAACAAGTACATTGAATTATTTGAAAGGAGTTATAAACTATCTCCTAACATCTTGGGAAAACCAATAAGCTTGAGTGGCACTTTCTTTGTTGGAACTTGCTTTATTATTACCATACTCTTCAAAATTGGATGAAGTAGAAAAACTTTTCTCCTCTTCTTTATGACTTTTTTTACTATTGCTAGGTCCAATACTTAGTGTTAGCTCCACATCACTTGTATTTTTTCTCAACTTGCTACTAATTTTCTCATCCTCATAATTACTAGTAGTTGAACTTCCTTCTTGATCACCTGAACAACAACCACTTGTTTCCCTTTGTTGATCATCTGCTAAACCACCTATTTCTCTTGTAGGCTGCACCTGCCAAGTAGATATGTTGTTGATCATACACTTATTCTTCCTGGGATCCACTATCTTTGACATCTCATTCTTCATATCCAGAATCACTTTCCTTTGAAGATTGTATACTCTGTGGAGTTCTTTTACCTGTCGAGTTTAAGTTATATGCACGTAAGAGTTACCTATCATAACTCACTAAATATAAGATTCCACTAACCTAATCATTATAAAAAAACAAAGTGAAATGAATTTGGGTGTCATTGACGAGACAAATTGTGAAGCATGTGATTTTGATCTGTGGATGAAAATAAAATACTTGGGACTACCTTTTATTTATTTCTCCTTAATCTTTGGGGTACAAATGCCCCAATTTAATTAGCATGTGGTCTTACCCTTTAATATTGTTTGATATTCCTTATTAGGTTGTTACGAACAACCTCACATTTTTATATTTTTTTATTAAGAAACTTTTATAATAATAATATACACATTATGCTTGTTTAATAATACATAACATGACATGACATATTTAACATCATAAATTTTAAAATTTTGTCATTTTTTCTAGAGTAACTGGACATAATCAAACTAGTTGAATTAATTCAGCAAAAACATTTACTGCTTACCTTTTCTTACAAGAAAGAAATTCTTTTGGATAAAACAATTCCAAAAATACGAAGTGCTCCGGTCTCCATTTCCTTTTTTTACTTGTTTAATTTGTACTTTGTACTCCCCTTCAGAAAATATTAATTTTAGTATATATTTTACTTGACAAGTAAAAAAAATATACAGAGAAAATATACGGGTTAAATTAATCAATTGAATGAGAAGCAAGTATATTGCTATACTATATATAAGAAATGCGAATAAGCAGATAACTCTATGTCGACATGTCCGTTTGAGTTGTCTGTTTCTTCTTTTTTATTATATGAAATCTATAAAAATATTTTGCGGATCTTTTAATTTAATCTTTTTAAGACATTTCAAGTGTTAACTATGACTTTTCAATATTAGCCCTAATACAAATTTTTCCTAGCTGTTTCAATTGTAATTTTGCTATACTATCCTAATCAATTATTTTGAATCATGTAAATGCTAGAATTAGGATAAAATAAACACAAAATTATAAATTAAATCTTCCTTTTTAAATTGAATAGATAAAAGTAAATAATTATTTTAATATTTTTCAACGAGCATATTTGTGTCAGAAAAAGATACTTTTAGAAAAAATATATAGTATAAATAAACCAAAAACTTTATGTATATTACTTGAAATGATGTAAAAAGTATTATAGGTCATAATAATTGTCGATTTAAAATTTTGGTTCTATCAATACCGCATAAACTGTGACAGAGAGAGTAGTAATGTAAAATGTAGAGATTATAAGTCTAATAATTAACAGCTTAAAAAATTACAAAAATATAAAAAAAATCTCAACATCACATAAATTGACATTAAAAAAAATAACAACTGCTTGCGCGGGCGTTTATTAGTTAAAGCTAAATATAAATACCTGCTGCTTGAAAATGTCCTCATGCATGAGCATTGTCCTCTTGATGGACTCTGTACTAGTCTTCAATTCAAGAATTCTATCCATTTTTAATACACAGTTTTGTATGAATTGTATACACCCAACTTTACAGATATTGTTACCAGCTATTGGATTTTTGGCATATAAGAATTTTGTTCCCATTCCTGCAATATTGAATATTATTGAAATTAAGAGTTTTGTTTTGAAAAGAATATTTCAATGTTTACAAATGAAATTAGGGGTAAAGTAGTAATAAGACTCTTCAGATCATAGCGATATGAATATCAGAGTCGGAAACTTATTTATAAAATTACCTTATACATATAACCTTTGATCTTAATTTCCCTTGTATCTCAACCCGCCACCCATACATATGTACAGCTTTAGTAAATGTAAGAAAGGGTTGGTTTTATTTCAAACTAAATATGTTTGTATATAGGGATAATAATAATGTGGAGACCTATAGTTTAGTGGAATCTTATATTTTAAAATATTATTTTATGTATACTCTATAGTTTGAGTATACTGGTGGATTCAGTGACAGAGTCAACATTTTTGTTAATGGTATTCATATTTTTAGAATTTGGATGAGTCATTTTTGTATCAAATATGTTCGATAATTGATATATATCAAAATATCTATATTTAAATTATATATTCAAAAAAAAATTTAGATGAAAAATGTTCGTCTAACCACCTTTGAATTAATTTAGTTTCGCCCCTGGCTGGATCATTATACTTATCTAATTAGAAAGCGTATGTACAGTATCTCAATACAGAATATTGTTCCACCATTGTCACTTATCATTTTTTTTAATTATTCTAAGGTTGTTTACTTCAATTTCGACAATATTTTAATCAAATAAAGTTCTTTGAATTTTATGTCACATCAAGTGGTTCAAACATTAATTACGTTATATGGCAAACAACATGTCTGTGTTTCAAAAGGACAAGTCAAAAATTGCTGCAAGAATCTCTTCTAAAGGAACGCCTATTTGATGAAATTAATTAACTATAAAGTTAATCATCGTTTTATTTAATTATTGCATGCTTAGATGCCTTTTCTAATATACTATATTTTCCCACTTGATATCTAACACCCATTTGGGACTCAGCTAGGGATGACAAAATGAATAAAATTTATGACTAAGTATTTGAACTAATTCATTTCAAATGTGTTGATATTCAATCATTTAAAAAGTGGAACAAATATGAATCAACTTATATTATCCATTGTATATACAATAATTTATAAATATAGATCAATTGCACTACACTTAAAGTATATAAGGGTGTAGGAACTTTTGAAAATTATACTTATTAAGGGTGGTTTTGGAATGAAGAAAAAAATATTTTTTTATTTTCCTCATGTTTATTTGGATTAAATATTTTTAAAAATATTTTTCAAATAAATTTGTTTTTCTTTAATTTATAAAAAATAATTTTCATATGTAAAACAAGTAAAATAGATCCCCTCTTGACCGGAATATTGATCTCCCCATATCGACTCATGACACTTATTTTTTAGAAAAATATTTTCCAACATATGAAAATAATTTCTAGGAAAATATGAAAATATTATCAAACACAGTCTAAAAGGAAAAAAGATCTTGTAATATAAAAGTGTTTATTCATATTATTTATTGGGTTTATTTTATTTTTATTCATATAAAATATGAATTGAGTCGAATATTTTTTTTTATTCAATTCATATTGGACTCAATCAGTTTGTTTGTCCATTCTAAGCTCAATCAATTCTAAATGGTGTCGAAAAATCTTATTTGTAAAGGTAATTAGAGTTGGCCTAATATGAAAGGAGAGAGAATCAAAATAAAAATCTTTGAATAAAGTAATACTTTCCACCCTACCATATCTTTCCTTTTTCTCTCTTTGCCCTTAATCACGTTATAATCTTTTTATCTTTGCCCTCAAAGCTGTTAACCTCTCCCAAAAGTCAAAATAAGGGCATTGGATAAAATTAGTATATGACGCAGAAGATGTCAAAAAAATAAAATAACATAGACATTCATACACTCGACTGTACCATCACATATCCAATGCTTAAAATCATGGTTTCTTCTGTGCAACAATTTCATCGATTTAGAATCCTTTTTATCTTCATATAGTTATAAAACTTGAAAGGGTTATCTACATTACATTTCAGTATGCATCTAAAAACCATGGTCACCTCAACTGGAAAAATGCTCAAAACAAATTCACCTAACGTACGGGAAAAAGGAATACTCATTAGGAAGTAGTAAAAAGAATATGAGAGGACAAACAAAAATGTTGCATTCAAAAATAGAACATGAACACTTATTGGAAAAAAAAGAAGAGTAATTAATTAAGTTACCTGACATTTGAAGTTCCAAATAATTCTTTCATCTTTAATTTTTTTTTTGGTTGTCAACTGATGAGGAAAGTACTGTGAGGACTCTGGGATATAAAACTTTCCTTTCACTGAAGGGAATTAGTAGAATTTCTTGATGCTTTTTGGAGAGAATTAAAGAATGGGTACATAGGTTGAACTTCAATGAAACAACTTTAATTAGAATGTCATCTTTTTTCTTGGAGAACAACAAAGCAATCTTCCACTAATTAATTACATAAAATGTTTAATAATTCATCTTGACAGCCTGTTCTCTTCTGTCTATGTCCATGTGTGTGTGAGAGAGGGAGATCAATACAAAATGTCAATACTCCTTTTAATTAATGTACAAAAATTATCGGAATACCCATACATTATACAAGGAGAACACCAAATGTTCTGAGACAATTAGAAGAGGATTTAGGCCAATTTGAAATTTATGACTCAAGAGATTTTAGTTCTTTAATTTCAATTAATTCAATTTTAAATTAATAATTTATATGTATTATTGAATGACATTTTTAATATATATATATATATATATATATCAAAATTATTAATTCGACTCAACTCATAATCAAAAGCTAATTCAACTCTGTCCTGATGCAAAAATAACATAATGTTTATTTTTTAAAAGGTTTGTTACTACAAAAGGCAAAAAAAAAAAAAAGGTAGAAACAAAGAAGGGGGAAAAAAGAGCGGATAAATTAGGGCTTGTTACTAAAAAAAACAATCATGATGTTAATTTTCTTAACACTTGAATTTACAAGGTTTATCTTTATTTAATAATTAAGAAATATAAAATTCAATAAATACTATATGAATCTAATACTAAATATCAGCAAAATAATAATTAAAATTAATTATATGATGGTTGGTGATGGTAATAACTAGCAATGATAGTTGTTGATGCTGATTGTGATCAATGTTATTGGCATATTGGTGGGCGTCTGGTAGTAGCTACTGGCTAATGGTGATGGTTTTAATAGATGATAATGATAACTAATGAAAATGATAAATGATGATGATAGTTGACGATATATAACTTGGTGACCGATGATGATGAGTAATTGACTTTTTAAAAAAAAACATGGGTGGGTTACGAGGCATTACTTGATACGGGACGAGACGCAAGCCTCAAGACGCTATGCATAAGCGTTGTTAATTTATAATTTTATTTCTCTCTCTTTTTTTTAATAAATATGATAAAAATATAAAATTTGCATTTTAAAAATGTTCTAGAAAATATAAAATAAGTGTAAATGAATATATTAAACCAAATCAGTAATTAACTAAAAAGATAATCAAATTTATTCATTTAAGAAAAAATAATAGTTTCTAATGACATGGTGGGCTATTGTGGTGGTGGTTGATGATATTTAGTAGGTGACGGTGGTAAAAATATATAAATGAAATTGGTGAATCATTTATAATGATCCGTTAGGTTATTTTGAAAATTTATCTTCTTATTTTTTTAAAATATTTTTCTCGTAAATTTTAAAAGGCTATTTTGGATTATTTCATAACTACGATCATTTAATTACGGAGTAAATTTAGATGATTGATTTAATTGATGGACTAGAAGTTAAATTATTCAACATCATATACCACTTTATCCATGTATTCTAAAATAAAATAGTGACTTTTAAAACTTGATTAATTAAAAAGAAGAAAAGAGGGGGAGGCAAAACCCTACCGACTAATGCAAGAAGAGGACCCCGTGTTGTGAGTTTCAGGTAAGAATCTCATTGCTAAATCCCTATAATTTTCTTGGGTCATGAGATTATATTATTTTATATTATAGAGTGAGGAAACAGAAAAAAGAGTAAAAAAAATTACGGCATTGGACTTACAAATGCTTACTGCTCGTTATGTTTTCAACCAAGGGTAGTGATAAGTTTTAATGCCAATGATTGACATTTGTTTAGTCAATGACTAGAAAAATTTATATGGAATAGGTTACAAATAGTTTTTCATTATCCTTTTTCATCATAGTTACGCTATTGTTGAGGATATGTTTTGGGGGTTGATTATATCAATTTTAATTATGATTATTCCATTATAAATTGAATTTTGACATATTGAGATAGGTGGAACAACTATTAGGTGTATTGTATTATATGAATATATTTAAAGTTAGATTATTTGGAGGAATTAAGACTTAACCCTAGGCTTGAAACTTTGGGAATTGATTATAAAATTTAGATGAGTTTTGGAGTTTGGGATAGACAGTAGACACATAGTAATACGGGGGTCATTGGACTCCTTGTGATGTGTATATTTCTTTCTTGATAGAGAATTGTTGTTTTGGGAGTTGAATTCAAGATTTTTTCCATTCGGTAGAAATTTTCGAGTGCGATTCCGACATTGAGATAGGTTTGTCTATCCTTCTTTGAAATTGGAATTGAATTATTGAATATTCTTATGTTATAATCTATAGGATGGGAGCGTATCATGTGTTAGGGTTGATAATTCTTATTGTGATGCTAGTGTGAGCGCTTTAATTGTCTATGTGTTGCTTCGAGAGCATGTGAATCCTAAATTGAGAATAGTGTGAATATAATATGTTGAGAAAGGGAGATAATTTGTGATATATATTGAGGATCATGGTTTGCTTGAGAAAATAAAGTTACTGAAATGTGGTGCAATATTTTAAGGAGAATTATATCCTAATATGTACTCATGAGTCCTTGACCACGAGCACTTGGGTGGCAAGGTAGTTGATACATTGAAATTCTTGTCATGAGTCCTTGACCACGAGCACTTGGGTGTCAAGGTAGTTGATACATTGAGATTATTTTCATGAGTCCTTGACCACGAGTACTTGGGTGGCAAGGTAGTTGATATATTGTGATTGAGGTATATGGCATATGAGGTCCCCATGGGCCCTCTTTAGTCTATGGAGCCTTAGCTTGATGGGGGTGTATATGACAGGCTATTCGATAGTCTTATACCACCTTGCATTGCATTGTATACCATCTCATTATACTACTTATGGTTATTTTGGATTGGCTTATATGATATTATATGTTTACTTTATTTGAGTCATTCTATATAAATTGGCGGCACCGATGCCAGACTGATTTTCCTGTTGTTGGTAGAAGCGTTCCTAGATTATTTCATAGTTTATAATTTTTGATTTGCAGTCGGTTAAACCTATTGGGTTCATATTATGTGTACTCACCCTACTTCTTTCTCCCTTCACAGATTCCATACGGGGTTTTCTACGTGGTGGTTGATTCGTTCGCACAGTTGATTATCCAGATCTACTGGTGAGATTCAGGGCTTCGAGTTGCCATTAGATTCTATCTTAGTTGTGTAGTATTTATTTCTATTCAAAGATTGAGATATACTGATTTCACTAGTTTTATTGTTAGATGCTTTTTATACTCGTGACACTAGGTTCTGAGGCATGGTTTTATTGTGGGTTTAGAATTTAGTGGTCTTTTAGTCATAACCCCATTTTGGGTCCTGACAAGTTTAGTATCAAAGCTCTAGGTTCACCGGTCTCATGAGTTAAAATGCAGGGTGTCTAGTAGAGTCTCACGAATCGGTACTTAGATGTCCGTATCTATCTTTGAGAGGCTATAGGATGCTTGCTAGGAGAAATCCTCTTTTCATTAGTTCCTTTCGTGCGATTTGTTCATTTTCATGTTTTGCATGCCTCTAATCTATTCTGTCTGTGAAGATACCGTTGACTAGAGTTAAAGATATCGAGGACTAGCAGTTTCTGCTTGTGCTACTATGTCCTTGTTTGCACAGAAAAGTTTTATGAGGTTTGTAAGATTGGCTCCTCTTAGATTCGATGGTAAAGTCAAGGGTAGGGCATATGAATTTATGACAGAGTGTCAGGATCGATTGTTAAATTTTGGTATTCTAGAGGCCCACAGAGTAGCTTATACATATTATCAATTTACAAGCATGGCTTAAGAGTGGTGGGGGTCGATTATGGCCCGAAGGCCAGTCGATGCTCTAGCAAGGGGTTGGTAGCAGTTTATTGAGATATTTCCTGAGAGGTTCTCACACTATAGCATTCATAATAGACGTTATGATGAGTTTGATAGATTGAAGCAAAGTTCTATGACTGTGATCGAGTACGAGGCACGATTCCATGAGTTGTCCTGCTATGCCATGTCTAGCATTCACACGAAGTTTAAGCGAATTCGCCAATTTGTGAAGGGGTTCACGAGTTATCTTCAAGAGGCCATAACCTCTCTTATGTTATCTGGTGGTTCCTTTTATAGCATTGTTGACCATGCTAGGATGATTGAGGGCATCAGACAAGGTTGTGGTAAGAGGTTCTGCCATCATGGTTAGTTTGGTAGTTACTCACCTACAAATAGAGATTCTCAGAGGCAGGGCGCTCAGGGTTATTCGGGGAGACTAGTTCACACAGCTATTCTTGGTGTAAATAGTACAAGTATTGTTTTAGTTTGCCATCATTTGACTTCAGTATTGTTTAACCCTTAGTCCACCTATTCAGATGTATCGGGTATTTTGTTAATGATATTGATGTTATGTATGAGCCCCTTAATGTTCCTATTTGTGTTTCTACACTGATGGGTGAATCCTTAGTGGTGGATTGGATATATCAGAGTTGTATAATGGTAATCTCAGGTAGGGGGACCTAGGCCAATTTGATCCTTCTAGACATGCTTGACTTTAATGTTATTTTTGGTATGGATTGGTTGTCCCTTTACCATTTTATCCTTGATTGTTATGTGAAGATTGTGACATTAGTGTATCCGGGTTTACCTCAGTTAGTGTGGATAGGTGCTCCTAGCTCTTATCCTAAGTGGGTGATTTCCTACATGCGTGGTCGGCATATGATGGAGCATGGGTGTTTATCTTATTTGGCTCATGTAGGCAATATTTCTGAGGAGTCATCTTCTTTAGAGACCACGAGGGTGGTGAGAGATTTCATGAATAGGTTTCCTACTGACTTATCGAGTGTTCCTCCAGATTGTGATATTAATTTTGCTATTAATTTAGAGTCGGGCACTAAGACCATATCTATTTTTCCTTATCGAATGGCTCCCCTAGAATTAAAGGAATTGAAGGAGCAATTAGAAGATTTGTTCAAGAAGGAGTTTATTTGGCCTACTGTGTCATCTTGGGGTGCACTGATGTTTTTCTGAAGAAGAAAGATGGTACTATGCCAATGTGCATTGACTATCGTCAGTTAAACAAAGTGACCATCAAGAATAAGTATCTCTTGCTTCGTATTGATGATTTAATTGATCAGCTTCAGGGTGCTTTAGTGTTCTCCAAAATTGATTTGAGGTCGGGATATCACTAGTTGAGGGTTCAGGAGTCAAACGTCAGACATCCCGAAGACAACTCTCAAGACCCGATATGGGCATTACGAGTTTGTGGTTATGTCATTTGGGCTAACTACTATTTTTATGGAGTTGATAAATAGAGTGTTCAGACATTACCTGGATTCTTTTGTAATTGTATCCATTAACGACATCTTGGTATATTCCAAGAGTGAGGCGGACCATGTTTGTCACTTGAGGACTGTGCTCTAGAGATTGGTGAAGAGAAACTGTATGCAAAGTTCTCCAAGTTGAGTTTTAGCTCGAGCCTGTGACTTTCTTGGGTCATGTAGTGACTAAGGATGGTATTATGGTTGATTCGACTAAGGTCACAGCGGTTTGTGATTGAGTGAGACCCACTTCAGTGACTAAGATTAAGAGTTTTATTGGGCTAGCAAGTTATTATCGTCGATTTATTCAAGGATTTTCCTCTATCGCATATCTTTTGACTAAACTAACTCAGACGAGAGTTGCATTTCTATTGACCCATGAATATGAGGCAAGCTTTCAGAGGCTCGAGGAGATATTAACTTCAACATCTATTCTAGCATTGCTTGAGGAAGGTGTAGGCTTTGTTGTTTATTATGATGCTTCTAGTGTTGGTTTGGGTGGAGTGTTGATGCAATAGGGAAGAGTTATAGCTTATGCTTTGCGATAACTTAAGGTCTATGAGCGAAACTACCCTACTCATGATTTAGAGTTAGTCGTAGTGGTGTTTGTGTTAAAGTTGTGGAGGCATTATCTCTATGGGGTGCATTGCGAGATCTTCACAGACCATGATAGTCTCAAGTATATTTTCTCTCAGCGTAAGTTGGATGTGAGGTAACATGGGTGGTTGGAGTTTCTGAAAGATTATGATATCTTTATTCTTTATCACCCTGGCAAGGCTAAGGTAGTGGCAGATGCTTTGAGTCGAAAGCTTTCTAGTATGGGTAATTTGGCATTTCTTAGGGCGGAGGAGAGGCCTTTAGCTTTGGAGGTTTAGTCTTCGGAAAATTTATATAGAATAGGTTACAAATAGGTTAAGGTTCATTATCCTTTTTCTTCATAGTTACGCTACTGTTGAGGAATATGTTTTGGGGGTTGATTTGATAATGATAAATTATGTGTAATTCAGGACAAAGTGTTGAGGGGTGAAGCTAAGTTGACTTTTCTTGATTCAGAGAGAGTGTTGAGGATTAATGGGCGCATTTGTGTGCCTAAGGTAGGGGATTGAGTTCGGTTGATCTTATAGAAGGCTCATTGTGCTAAGTATTCCCTTCACCTGGGTGTGGCAAAAATGTTTCATGATTTAAAGAAACATTATTGGTGGTGTGGGATGAAGAGGGACATTGTAGAGTTTGTGGCTAAGTGTTTTAATTGTTAGCAGTTTAAGTATGAGCATCAAAAGCCAGAAGGTTCGATGCAGAGGATGTCCATTCCCGAGTAGAAGTAGGAGCGTATTATCATGGATTTTGTGATTTGATTACCCGTGGCATTGGGTAAGGTTGACTTGGTTTGAGTGATTTTAGACTGGTTGACCAAGTCAGCTCATTTTATTTCGGTGAGGACTAGCCACAGTGCGGAGCAGCTAGCTAGAACCTATATACATGGGATTGTTATATTGCATGGGGTGACTATCTCTATTGTGCTAGATCGAGGTTCGGTATTCACCTCCCTTTTTTGGAAGGCATTGCAACAAGGTTTGGGTACACTGTTAGACATGAGTTCAACATGTCACCCTCAGATCGATGGTCAGTCCAAACAGACTATTCAGGTATTGAAGGACATGCTTATGGCCTGCGAGATTAATTTTGGTGCTCGATGGGACCAAACTTGTCCTTAGCGGAGTTTGCTTATAATAAAAATTATCACTCCACCATTCAAATGGCCCCATTTAAAGCATTATATAGATATAGGTGTCGGTCACCTAGTGGTGGTTCGAGTCAGTCGCCGTTGATGCATTAGACATTGATTTGCTTAAAGATGCTATGGAGCGGGTGTGCCTGATCCAGAGTCGACTGTTGACAACCCAGAGTCGACAAAAAAGCTATGTTGATAGGAGAGTTCGTCCCTTGGAGTTCATGGTAGGCGATCATGTGTGACTGAAGATATCACCCATGAAGGGTGTGATGATGTTCGGAAAGAAGGACAAGCTAAGCCCGAGGTTTACTGGCCTATTTGAGATTTTGAGAAGAGTAGGTGAAATTGCTTATGAGTTGGCTTTGCCACATAGATTATCAGCTGTTCATCCAATATTCCATGTCTCCAAGCTTCGAATATACATACCGGATGAGTCCCTTGTTATTTCTTATGATGTCGCGGTGTTGGATCCAAATTTGACTAATGATGAGGAACCAGTAGCCGTTCTAGATAGTCGCAGGCTCAGGACTAAGAAAATCGTTTCAGTTAAAGTTAGTCGTGACATCGGCCTGTTGAGCAGGCGACTTGGGAAACATAGTCCAACATGCATGCTAAATATCCTCATCACTTCGAAGCTTCAGATACTTTCTTTTATCTTATGTTCAAGGACGAACAATAATGGTGGATGATGTAATGACCTGTTAGGTTATTTTGAGAATTTATCCTCTTATTTTTCTAAAATATCCTTTTTGTAAATTTTAAATGAGTATTTTGGACTATTTGATAACTACGATTATTTAGTTACGGGGTAATTTTAGATGATTGATTTAATTGGTGGACTAGAAGTTAAATTATTCAACATCATATACCACTTTATCCATGTATTCTAAAATAAAATAGTGACTCTTAAAACTTGATTAATTAAAAAGAAGAAAAGAGGGGTAGGCAAAACCCTACCGACTAATGCAAGAAGAGGACCCCGTGTTGTGAGTTTCAGGTAAGAATCTCATTGCTAAATCCCTATAATTTTCTTGGGTCATGAGATTATATTATTTTATATTATAGAGCGAGGAAACAGAAAAAAGAGTAAAAAAAATTACGACATTGGACTTACAAATGCTTACCGCTTGTTATGTTTTCAACAAAGGGTAGTGATAAGTTTTTAATGCCAATGATTGACATTTGTGTAGTGAGTGACTAGAAAAATTTATATAGAATAGGTTACAAATAGGTTAAGGTTCATTATCCTTTTTCTTCATAGTTACGCTACTGTTGAGGAATATGTTTTGGGGGTTGATTATATGAATTTTAATTATGATTATTCCATTATAAATTGAATTTTGGCATATTGAGATAGGTGAGCAACTATTAGGTGTATTGTATTATATGAATATATTTAAAGTTATATTATTTGGAGGAATTAAGACTTAAACCTAGTTTGATGGGAATTGATTATAAAATTTAGATGAGTTTTGGATTTGGAATAGACATATAGTAATACGGGGGTCATTGGACTTCTTGTGACATGTATATTTCTTTCTTGATAGAGAATTGTCGTTTCAGGAGTTGAATTCAAGATTTGTCCATTCGATAGAAATTTTCGAGTGCGGTTCCAACATTGAGGTAGGTTTAGCTATCCTTCTTTGAGATTGAGATTGAATTGTTGAATATTCTTATGTTATAATCTATGGGATGAGAATATATCATGTGTAGGGTTAATAATTCTTATTGTGATGCTAGTGTGAGGGCTTTAATTGTCTATGTGTTGCTTTGAGGGCATGTAAATCCTAAATTGAGAATAGCATGAATATGACATGTTGAGAAAGGGAGATAATTGTGATATATATTTAGGATCATTGTTTGCTTGAGAAAATGAAGCTACTGAAATGTGGTGAAATATTTTAAGGAGAATTATATCCCATATGTATAAAAGAGGGTGAATATTATAATTGCTAAATTTGGAGAACCTTGACATTTATTGTGCTTATTGAGAGGAATATTGCTTCCATAATTGTGTCTTGATTGCATGCATCCTCATACTACATGTCATGACATTTTGAGAAGTGATACATTGAGATTCTTATCATGAGTTCTTGACCACGAGCACTTGGGTGACAAGGTAGTTGATATATTGAGATTCTTATCATGAGTCCTTGACCATGAGCACTTGGGTTACAAGGTAGTTGATACATTGAGATTCTTAATCATGAGTCCTTGACCACGAGCACTTGGATGACAAGGTAGTTGATACATTGAGATTCTTGTCATGAGTCCTTGACCACGAGCACTTGGGTAGCTAAGTAGTTGATACACTGAGATTATTTTCATGAGTCCTTGACCACGAGCACTTGGGTGGCAAGGTAGTTGATATATTGTGATCGAGGTATATGGCCTGCGAGGCTCCCATGGGTCCCCCTTAGTCTATGGAGCCTTAACTTGATGGGGGGTGTATACGACAGGTTGTTTGACAGTCTTATACCACCTTGCATTGCATTGCATACCATCTCATTATACTACTTATGGTTGTTTTGGATTGGCTTATGTGAGATTATATGTTTACTTTATTCGCGTTGTTCTATATAAATTGGCGGCACTGATGCCGAACTGGTTTTCCTGTTGCAGGTGGAAGTGTTCCTAGATTATTTCATAGTTTATTCAATTTCTGATTCGCAGTCGATTAAACCTATTGGGTTTATATTATGTGTACTCACTCCTACTTCTTTCTGCCCCCCCAGATTCCAGCTGGGGATTTCCACGTGGTGGTTGATTCGTTCGAGCAGTTGATTATCCGTATCTAGTGGTGAGATTCAGCGCTTCGAGTTGCCATTAGATTCTATCTTAGTTGTGTAGTCTTTATTTCTATTCAAAGACTGAGATATATTGATTTCACTAGATTTGTTATTAGATGTTTTTTATACTTGTGACACTAGGTTCTGGGGTATGATTTTTATTGTGGATTTAAAATTTAGTAATCTTTTAGTCATGATCCTGTTTTGGATCGTGACACCACCATGTTTGTTAAAATTTTGAATAAATATATTAATGATATTAAGATTTTATTATAGCTTTAATCAGTCAAATTTACTTGGATCCATTAAGCAATTATAACTGGAGAAACATCAAAAGCACTTAATGATTAAGATATGACAAATTAAAACTCAAATGCAAAAACTAAATGAACTTAATGACTCATATCATAATAATTAAAATCAATACTTTCATCAAGTTGGAAAAAAGGGCCTAAATATGAACGTTACTGGTAGTCGTTTTCATCATTTCAAAACTAAATGTATAAGATATATTTTATACACATATTTATTCAGTTTATTTCAGTAATTTTTGTTATTTTTCAATACAATTTAAAGCTTATCTAATTATTTGGTACAACTATATATATATATATATATCAAAATTTATAATTTTGCTAAGAAAAGCTTTACAATAGATTTGATTGATAAAAGGAAGAAAAAAATTTTAAAAAATATAATGTAATTACGTGGTGTAATTATACTAATTTCTTACGTTTTCTTAGGAATTGAAGTATGTAATTACATCAGATTTCTCTCTAACCAAATAATTACTTGGCCTATCAAATGAGTCAGAAAGTGTAATTACACCCAATTTCAAATACATGATGGCTTTTCAAACATGCACTTAATATTTATTCCAATAAACTTCAAAATTTAAAACGACAAACTAAGGAGGGAAAAACTTTTTTTATATGGAAAAGAGTCATATTTGCACTTTTACTATTGAATATGATTTAATATTGTCTTTTATCATAGTATAATAATTATATGATTAATTTACATATGTTGTTTGGTAGAGTGTCTAACAACAATACTAAATAGATTGCATTAATAATTTTGAAATTAGTTTTGCTTGAAGTGAGTAGGACTAATTATGCAAGAATTATTTCTTATTGAGTATTGTTTGATTTGTATGGTAGGCTAAGACAAGCTTTGCCTTTAATCATGTTTATCCATATATTAATAATCGTGTATTGGTAATATTGCATTGTTTGCTATGTATATTGGTTGTATATGATGTATAATCAATACATGTATTAATTATATATAAACTAAAAAATTATCAGTTAGAAAATTAAATAATATCATAACTCAATACATGCATTATTTTTTTAATATATTTTACCAAATAATCCATAATATTATTTTATCAGTCCACTACCATTAATCTACGATCAAACACCTACTAAATGTCCAAAGGACCATATCCTATTAAAAAATTATGAATATAAAAGGAATGGATTCCACATTAGACTAAGAAAAACAAATTATGGCGTAAGAATATAAACTGAGAGATGTAGACATAATCCAATGTAGGACTGTTAACAAAAATTTTCAGACAACTCTTTCTTAAGACATGATAGGTACATATATATTTCGTACAAATCTCCTGCCTATTGGGAAATATGAATATATAGATTTTTGAGTCATTGAAATCATAGGTGTTAGGTGTCCTTGTACACAATAATTTTTATTCCCGTTGCACCCCTGATTTTTAAGTCAATTTATATCTTTGTTTGGCCTATGTACTTCAAATAAATTTAGGTATTAATTTGTGTAAATTTCATAATATTTAAGTGAGCGTCTATGGAGAGATTGTGAGCCGAAATATAAGTAAATTGTGATCCAATTGATAAATTGAGATAATTTGGGATAATATTGTGATAATATGAGACTTGTGATACTATTTGGGTAATTTTGTGGTAATTGATGATTGTTGAGATACTTTCAAGGTTTATGTGTATAATTTAGGACGAGTCAGGTCCGGTATTGTTGGTACACTTGGTTATTGATATAATTATGATGATCTGGGATATGTTGATGGTTTGGGAACTAGTTGTGACATTTGATATTATAATCTATGACTATATGAGATTCATGTATCGGTATTCTTATTGTGATATCATTATATATATTTATATGAATATCTGGACTGTATCATTGACATACATTTATCCCATATTGCTTTGTATCATCCCTTGACCTGGGTAGGTATCAAGGTTGAGATATTGTGATATTCTTTGACCACGAACAGGTGGCAAGGTTGAGATACTGTGAAAATTCTTGACCACGGGATGGTGGCAAGGTTGAGATACTGATATATCCTTAACCACGGGCAGGTGGCAAGGCTGAGACATTGTGATATTCCTTGGCCATGGGCAGGTTTTAAGGTTGCGAGACACTTGGTATATGGCCTGATGAGTTAATGCATTGTATTTCACATCTATTATTGTATGGTACCATGGTTTATTATGGATATCCTAGTTTACCATTTTGTATATTTTAATTATGCACTAACCTTTTTATGCAGGTGATATGATTCTTCGTTATTACATACTTGTTCAATTTCTTTTATCCAGTGGTTGAACCTACTGGGCACATTTCGGTGTACTCACCCTTACATTGTTTTCTCCCTGCAAATCAAGCACAGGGACCCACACAGCGTAGTTGATGTAACACCTCTCATATGCTTCGAAAATTTCCTATAGTGTATTTCTTGGATATCTCAAAATTCGTGCATGATTTTGCAAATCCAACTTTATATTCTTATTCAGGGAACAAAATTGTGTAGGAAATGAGTGACCTTCGATTTTTAGATGACCCGTAGTGAAAAATAATTTTTCATTACGAGAGCAGAAACAGTGAGGGTGCGCGAGTAGTCCGTGTCACGGACTGGTGAAACATCTGCTCCACTACAGGTCCACGTCGCGGACTAGTTCACCAGGTTCCTTAATTTTCCAATTTCGCTCAAGGGCATTTGGGTAATAACTTATGCCTATATATATAGTTGTTGAGCCCTTATTTTATATTCTATCCTCTTGTGAATGAATAATGTCTACATGTAGGGGACAAGCATGATAACCATTTTACCCTTATGTAGAAACTAAGCTCACTACTAGGGGTCAAGCATGTTACAATCTCTACCCTCATGTGAAATGCAATGCCTACTAGAAGAGGTCAAGTTTATGCATTGTTTTTACCCTCTATTATAAGATATATGCCCATGTAGGAGTCAAGTATGTGAATGAACTGCTCATGCCATGTTATTATGTTTTTACGAGTCCTTCAAGTTATGATTAAATCTATGATTATTTCAAGTATTCTATGGGATTAGACTTAGCACCGAAGGGGGCTTAAGGTGGGGGCTCAATCCAAGGGGTCCTCATATAAAGTCTTTGTCTCTTAACTATGTGCCACCATAGACTTATATTATTTCCCTAAATGAACTTTACAAGTTGATCTAACTAGGACAAGTTACCCACAATGTGGGATCATATTTGGTTTACCTTGGCAAGTAGACCACTCCTTTTCTGGTGGGGAGTCATGCATCAGGATTTCAAGTAGTAGCTCACTTGGTCTTATATGTCAGTTAGAGTCTTCTCTCACATACGTATGATATATTATACAAAGTTTGGTTATCTTCATGCATGGTTTAACCTAATCATTAATTATACATGTCATATTAAGCTTATATCATTGATTATGATTATGCATCTTATATATAATGGCTTATGATCCTTGTTGTATTGCACCCCACATATTTAGTACATTTCAAGTACTAACACATACTTTTTCCCTACATGATCTCACCATGTAGGGGACCGAAGCTCCTATTCATCCTCTTCCTCTACGTGGCTAGACGGATCTTTGAAGGCTACTATTGGTGAGTCCTCCACTCCGAGGATAATATCCACCTTACTTTCATGCTTTTCTTAAGACTTGTCTATTTTGGGTATTTATCTTTTGAAGGTGAGCTTGGGAGATGTCTTGGCCCCTACTCCATTCGTATTAGAGGTGTTGTTGGATATAGATACTTATGTGTTGAGCTTGACTTCTATTACGTTTATATTATTATGAAAGACTTTCCTTAGTTCCTTATTTCCCTTTATGCTTGTTGTATGTTATTGATGAGATGGAAGTCCCAAGTCCCGCTTCCCTTAGACTTGCTTGTTTTATTTTGCTTTCGCAAATAAGGATATGTAAATGATATGCTAAGAGGCTTGTTTGGGATCCCTTCAGGTTCCCATTCACCGTGTCACGTTTTGGCCCTAGTTTTGGGTCATAACAAGCTTGGTATCAGAGCATTAGGTTATTAATGGTCCTAAAAAATCCAACACGCCACGTTAAGTAGAGTCTTGTTAACGGTTGTGAAGCATGTCACAATTATGAATCAGAGGCTATGAGGCGTTTTAGGAAATAGTTCACTTCTTCATGATCTATATCATGCTCTAGGTTTAAAAATAAGGGCTTTTTCTCAAATGGGCAATCTTTTTCTCTTTTAGATCATGCCGCGACAAAGAGGAAGCGCAAGGATGGCTCTCACACCCGAGGTAGGTCCAACTCATCTGGCTCCTCAAGCTCTTAAAAAAGGAGGGGTTGCGGATGTTGAATACCAAAGCGCCATTAGCATATTGGCACATGCAGTGACTAACCAATTGAACCAAGAAGCCCAAGCTGATCATGCAGCCTCAAAAGTGAGGGACTTTACAAGGATGAACTCTCTGGAGTTTTATTGTTCCAAAATGGAAGAGGATCCCCAAGAACTTGTAGCCTACAAACTTAAGGGTGTTTCACAAATTTGGTTTACTCAATGAAAGCTAGAGAGGGAGAACAATGATCTTATCTCGTGGGAGGAATTTAAGGTTGCCTTCCTTAATCAATTCTTCCCTATTAAATTTAGAGAGACAAAGATGATGGAGTTCATGAATCTTAAACAAGGCTCCATGAGTGTGAGGGAGTATTCCCTTAAGTTTAACAAGCTCTCAAAATATGCTCCTCACTTGGTTGCGGATTCTAGGGCAAGAATGAACAAGTTTGTATCGGGGGTGTCCGAGTTGGTGAATGAAGAACGCCTCACTCCTATGCTTGTGGATGATATGGACTTATCTTAGCTCATGACTTATGCCGAGCAACTTGAAGGGGAAAAGCTTAGGAAGAGAAGTTATGGGGAGTCCAAGAGGGCTCAGCATGATGGAGGTTTTCAAGGTACTAAGGGTGTTCATTTCCAACAAGGTCATAAATTCCAAGGTCAAGGGTTCTCTAATGCTCAAAACAAAATATTTGCTAATGATAGGGTGCCTAATCCTAAGGTTCAAGGTGGTAATGGTGGGATGACTCATCCAAGGTGCCCAAAGTATGGAAGAAATTATGGTGGCTTGTGCTTGAGGGATTCGAATGCTTGATATGGGTGTGGAGAGTAGGCCACAAGGTTGTTGATTATCCGTATGCTCGAAACAAGGGTAAGGATGGTCATCCTCAAATACAAGGTGCTCATGTTGATCAAAGAGCACAAGGAGGCCAATAAGGGGTGCTCCACGTCACAATCGATCTTATGCTCTTTAAGGGAGGCAAGAAGTGGATGAAGTGCCCGATGTTGTTATGGTATGTTAGAAGTTTATGATTATGATGTGCATGCTTTATTGGATCCGGGTGCCATTCTTTCTTTCATTACTCTTTTTATTGATAATAAGTTTCATGTGTGTTCCGAATTGTTATGTGAACCCTTTGAGGTATCTACCCCCGTTGGTGAATTCATTATTGCTAGAAGAGTCTATAGGGCTTATCCCGTGTCTATATTGCATAAAGTCTTGCATTGTGATTTTGTTGAACTTGACACGGTAGACTTTGATATTATTCTTAGGATGGATTGGTTACATGCATATCATGCTTCTATTGATTATAGAACTCATAAGGTTAAGTTTCAATTTCCTAATGAGCACATCTTTGAGTGAGATGGTCATAATTCGGTGGTTAAGGGTAGATTCATCTCTTGTCTTAAGGCCTGGAAATTGATTTCTAAGGGTTGCATTTACCATCTTGTGAGGGTTAGGGATGTTGAGTCTAAAGTTCATTCTACCGAGCCAGTTTTGGTGGTCAATGAGTTTCTTGATGTCTTTCCTGATGAGCTTCTTGGTATTCCTCTTCAAAGGAAAATAGACTTTGGTATAGACCCTCTCCCCGATACACAACCTATTTTCATTCCCCTTTATTGCATGGCCCTGATGGAGTTAAAGGAGTTAAAGGACCAATTGAAAGATTTATCAGAGAAGGGTTTCATAAGGCATAGCAAGTCAGCTTGGGGTGCACCGGTGTTGTTTGTAAGGAAGAAAGATAGCTCACTTAGAATGTGCATCAACTACCGACAACTCAACAAGGTCACCATAAAGAACAAGTACCCTCTACCAATGATAGATGACCTATTTGATCAACTACAAGGGGCTTGTCATTTTTCTATAATTGATCTTTGGTCCGGATACCACCAAGTGAGAGTGAGGGAGTGTAATATTCCCAAAATGACTTTTCGGACTAGGTATGGGCATTTTGAATTTGTGGTGATGTTATTTAGCTTAACTAATGCACCGGCGATATTTATTGATATCATGAATAACATCTTTAAACTCTACCTTGACATGTTTGTGGTAGTCTTCATAGATGACATATTGATTTACTCCTGAAGTGAAGAAGAACATGTGAATCAATTGAAGGTAGTGTTGTAAACATTGAGGGATAAGAGGTGATTTTCTAAGTTTGACAAATGTGAATTTTGGTTGAAGGAGGTTGCACTCCTAGGATATGTGGTGCCTGGTGATGGAATTAAAGTGGACCCTAAGAAGATGGAAGTGATAAAAAATTAGCCTAGGCCCTTGACTCCAATGGATATTAGTAGTTTCTTGAGCTTAGCTGGGTGCTATCGGAGATTTGTGAATGGTTTCTCTTCAATTGCTTCCCCTTTGAAAAAATTCACACAAAAGAAGATAAAATTTGTTTGGACTAATAAATGTGAAAAGAGTTTTCAAACCTTGAAAAACAAGCTTACATCCACTCTTATTTTGCCTCTACCGAATGGGTTAGAAGGGTTTGTGGTTTATTGTGATACTTCAAGGGTTGGTTGGGGTATGTATTGATGCAAAGTGGCAAGGTTATAACATATGCTTCTTAACAACTAAAGGTGCATGATCGTAATTATCCCATCCATGATCTTGAATTAATGGACATGGTATTTGGTTTAAAAATATGGTGTCATTATTTGTATGGGGTTCATGTAGATGTATTCACCAACCACAAGAGTCTCCAGTATGTGTTCACACAAAGGAATCTTAATTTGAGACAAAGAAGGTGGTTAGAACTTCTTAAGGATTATGACATGAGTATGCACTATTACCTCAGCAAAGCTATTGTTATGGCTGATGCTCTAAGTAGGGTGTCTTTGAAAAATGGAGCTCATATTGAGGATGACAATAAGGAGGTGGCTAGAGAAGTCCGCCGGTTAGCTAGGTTGGGAGTTAGGTTGAATGAAGTTGAAAATGGAGGTGTGGTGGTTATGGATGGTCTCAAATCTTCTTTGATTAAAAGAGGTCAAATCCAAACAAGACCTTGACCCTGCCTTGTTAGAATTGAAAGCTTTGGTGAAGGAGGGTACAACAGAGGTTTCTTCCAAGGGAAAGATGGGATCCTTAGGTACCAAGGTAGGTTATATGTGCCTAATGTTGATGGGTTAAGGGAATTGATTTTGAAAGAGGCACAAAATTTCTCCTACTCCATTCACCCTGATTCACAAAAATGTATAGAGATTTAAGGGAGGTGTATTGGTGGGGTGGTATGAAAAGAGATATTGCCAAATTTGTAGTTGGTTGTCATAGTTGCCAACAAGTCAAAGACGAATATCAAAGGTCGGGTGGCTAGCTCAAGACATAGAAATTCCTACTTGGAAGTGGGAAGAGATCAACATGGATTTAGTGATTGGTGACCTAAAGACAAGAAAGCACTTTAGTTTTATTTAGGTTATTATTGAAAGAATGATAAATTCAAATCACTTTGTATCGGTTAAAACAACCTATGGTGCCGAATATTATGCTAAGCTATATATCATGAGTTGGTTAATTTGCATGGGGAACCATTGTCTATTATTTTGGATCGTGGTGGTCAATTCACTTCTCACTTTTGGAGATCCATTCAAAAGGGTCTCGGTAACAAAGTCAAGCTTAGCACGACTTTTCATCCTCAAGCGGATGATGAAGCCAAGAGGACAATTCAAACTCTTGAAAATATTCTTAGGGCGTGTGTTTTGAAGTTCAAGGGTAGTTGGGATGAGCATCTTTTACTCATTGAGTTTGCTTACAACAATAGCTATCCCTGATTGGGTGGTTTGATATGGGGTAAATGGCTTTGTTGGGGCCGAATTTGGTTATGGAGACTTTGAAGAATGTGAGGTTGATAAGGGAGAGATTTAAGACGCTCAAAGTCGGCAAAAGTCCTACTCCGATGTAAGGAGGAGAGATATTGAGTTTAATATTGATGATTGGGTGTATTTTGAAAGTTTCACCCATGAAAGAAGTGGTTCGGTTTGGGAAGAAGGGAAAATTGAGCCCAAGATTTGTAGGGCCCTATAAAATTTTGAGTAGAATTAGTAAGGTTGCCTATGAATTGGAGTTGCCTACGAAGATAAATATGGTTCATCCTGTCTTCTATGTATCTATGCTAAGAAAGTTGTGGTGACACAAGTACCATAGGACAATTAGAGGTTGTGGGTGTTGTGGAAGATAACTTGACCTATAAGGAGGTTTCAGTGGAAATATTAGATAAACAAGTGAAGAGATTAAGAAACAAAGATGTGGCACTCGTCAAAGTCCTTTGGAGGAATCAACAAGTTAAAAGTGCCACTTGGGTAGCCGAAGCAGACATAAAGAAGTGATATCCATACCTCTGTCACTCTATTCAAACCTAAGGTAATAAACTAAGTCCTTTCTATGATTTCAAGTCTTAAGTTTCAGCCCTCGTGTCATTCTCGCATGTATATATGTTCATGATAACAAGTTTTGGTGATTTTGATGTATATGTTCGAAAACTTTAAAAAATAATGTTTAAATACATTTATTGCATTCATGTCAGGCTAAAAGTTTCCTAATTACTCCTCTTACATATGTTTCCTTTACATTCAGAGATAAATATTTTCAAAGGGGAGATATTGTAATACCTCTCATGTGCTTCAAAAATACCCTATAGTGTATTTTTTGGATATCTCAAAATTCGTGCATGATTTCACAAATCCAACTTTATATTCTCATTAAGAGGGCAAAATTATGTAGAAAATGGGTGACTTTTAATTTTTAGATGACCCGTAGCGAAAATAGTGAGGGTGCGCGAACATTCTGTGTCGCGGATTGGTGAATAATCTGCTCCGCTATAGGTTCGCATCATGGACTGGATGCAGACTAGTTTACCAGGTTCCTTAATTTTCTAGTTTTGCTCAAGGGCGTTTGGATAATAACCCAATGTCTATATATACAAGACTACCCTAATTTTCCACCATTTCGAAGTTTAAGAACACTCAAAAACCCTCCCAATTCACCATCAAATCCTCCATTTAATCTCAAGAATATTAAGAACTTGCTTTGGATTTCAAGAGCCCAACTCAAGCCTCAAGTCTTCCTTCAATTTTCTTCAAGAAGCTCCAAGGTTTATGTATGTGGGTTATCATCCATGGGTCTTTTCACCTATGGAATTCAACTCTCTCTTTTTACGAAATTTCTTGATTTTAAGGTTAGATTTCTTATGGGTATTTTCTATTATTACTCTTATGCATGAAATATATTGAACATTTGTTGAATATTGGACTATTGATGCATAAGCTTCTATCAAGAAATGAGATTATATTATGTTTATGATGCTAAAGGTTTGTATATATGATATCTTGAACGACTTGAAAAGATTATGGATTCTTGAATGGTTTTCATGATATCCAAAAAATGAGAGTTTTACTACATTGTTGGTGGGTTATTTTGAATGATATCTAAATGAATATATTTTACTGTACTCATGTTCTCTACTCTTGAAATGCACTATTTTAAGCATATGTGTATATACCCACCATGTTTGACTAAATTTACATGACAAGGATTCTTATGTTGATGAAAGATTATTGCATGATTTGCAAGACAAGTATGATATGTTAAATTATGGGCTCCCAAGCATGTATTAAACTCATAAAAATTTTTATGATTTGCAAGTAAAATGTTGAGCCTTATTCTATATTCTACCCTCTTATGAGTGAATAATGTCTAAATGAAGGAGACAAGCATGATAACCATTTTACCCTCATATAGAAACTAAAGCTCACTAGTAGGGGTCAAACATGTTATGATCTCTACCCTCATATGAAATGCAATGCCTACTAGAAGGGGTTAAGTCTATGCATTATTTTTACCCTCTAGTATAAGGTATATACCCATGTAGGGTTCAAGTATGTGAATGAGCTACTCATGCCATGTTATCATATTTTTACAAGTCCTTTAAGTTATGATTAAATCTATGATTATTTCTAGTATTTCGTGGGATTAGACTTAGCACCAAAAGGGGCTTAAGGTGGGGGTTCGATCTAAGGGGACCCTATATAAAGTCTTGGTCTCTTAACTATGTGCCACCATAGGTTTATAATATTTCCCTAAATGGGCTTTACCAGTGGATCCAACTACGACAAGTTACCTGTAGTTTAGGGTCATGTTTGGTTTACCTTGGCAAGTAGACCACTCTTTTTTCGATGGGGAGTCATGCATCGCGATTCGAAGAAGTAGCTCACTTGGTCTTATATGTTGTTTAGGGTCTTCTCCCACATATGTATGATATATTATGCAAAGTTTGATAATCTTCATGCATGATTTAACCTAATCATTGATTATACATATCATATTGAGTTTATGTCTATTGATTATGATTATGCATTTTGATTATAATGGCTTATGATCCTTGATGCATTGCACCCCACATACTTAGTACATTCCAAGTACTAACGCATACTTTTTGCCTATATGATCTCACCATGTAAGGACCTAAACTCCTAGTCATCCTCCTCTTCCATGTGGCTATGGATCGTTGAAGACTACAATTGGCGAGTCTTCCACTCCGGGGATATACACCTTACTTTAATGCTTTTCTTAAGACTTGTCTATTTTGGGTATTTTCTTTTAAGGGTGAGTCCGGGAGATGTCTTGGCCCCCGCTCCATTTGTATTAGAGGTGTTGTTGGATATGGATACTTATATGTTGAGCTTGACTTCTATTACATCTATGTTATTATGAAAGACTTCCCTTAGTTCCTTATTTCCCTCTATGGTTGTTGTATACTATTGATGAGATGAAAGTCCCAAGTCCCGCTTCCCTTAGAATTGCTTGTTATTTTATTTTGCTTTCGCAACCAAGGATATGTAAATGATATGCGAAAAAGCTTGTTTGGGGTTCCTTCGGGTTTCCATTCTCTATGTCATATCTAGACCCTAGGTTTGGGTCGTGACAGTTGATCCACTATAGTAAATTTGATTATCAAAGACAAATAATTTTATTACTTATAAATTATATTTCGTCACTAAAAATCTTGTGTGACGAAAAAAATTTCGTCACTCCGTCGTCCCTAAATGTGGGTCGCTAAAAATATATAAAGACTACTTAGTGCTTCATTGCTAAAAAGGTTACATTAACTACAAAAAGAAAAATCATCCTCAAATACATGCCAAATACATGAACATTTATGACAAATTTATTTGTCATAAAAAGTCTTTTTTTTAGTTAATGATATGATTTTGTCACTAAAAAATTTGATATCACTGACAAAATTATATCATCACTAATTATTTAGTTCAATCAGTGACAACAACAGTAACCGTCTCTAAAATTATATGCATTTTGTAGTTAAAACAATGCAATTTCGTCTCTAATGACTGTCTTTTAGATACAAAAAAAATCATCCGTAAATGCATAAATTAGGGACAAATTTATTATTATAAAAAGGTTGATAATATCTATCATTGTCACTGAAAGTATTGTTTTTACCAACATATGTAATTGTCGCTATAACTTATCATCAATAGTGACAATTACAATTGTCACAAATTTTTTTAAAAAAATTGTATTTAATAAAAAGGAGGTATTGAGAAAAATATATTTTTTGTCACTAAATGTAATCAACTTATGACAAATGTACTTTTTCGTGACAAAAACATTTGTCTTGAAAAGTTGAATTTAATGGTTGCTAAAAGTTACATTTAGTGATAAATTTTTTTTGTCACTAATTGCAAACATTAATGACATTTAATCATTTTAGATTGATATTATTTTTTAAATTAAAGTTTCATAAATTAAAAATTAAGTAATGAAACATGCTAGATAATAATAAACCCATGAACATACAATTAAAAATAACTAAAATTATACGTACTACGATAATATACGTTACTAGCTCCTTGAATTAAAGTAAAGTATGTTCAATAGCAAAAAAAATCTAATTGAAATAAATGAAATATTACTCTTAAACTAAGATAAATAGAGGTTTCTTCCATAAAGTATCAATTATATGATGACATAAGAGCTTGCATTTAGTCTTGATTCAATTCTCACTTTTTATACCTGTGAAAAAAGAGAAAGAAATTTATAAGATTTAATTTAAAGTGAAATTTGTAACATGATATTCTTTTTCATATGTTGAAATGCCAAATTGTATAAGCACTGCAAAGATAAAAGATTGAATTTTTTTTTCTTTTTCTCTACTAGTTCAGTTATAACTAACCTTGGTAGCTCATAGACTACTTCACTACACCATCTTCTCAAGAATTTCTATGTGAGATTTTCTTTGTCAAAATGAGCATACTAATAGTTTGTAATAACATTTTTCAGCAAACTATTATATGTTGAATTGAGGAGTTTCTAAGCCTGAGCGATACAAAGTTGAGTAAATTGCAATTAACACCAGAAACAATCCATAGCTTAGATTGTTTCCCTAATTACACCACTTGTCATAGAGTCATCCAGGACATTATCATGAGGTAACATGAAATACGATTTCTTCTGCTTGTGGTATAATTCTATATATACTTTCAAGTCCAGTAAAAAATCAGCTCCAACTTTTTCAGCTAGATATTTCTATTCTCTAATCTAACATTTTAATCCCGAAAGCAATCATCACATCATAAAATATTTGAACCATAACGAAAAATGTAGGCAGAAATTTTAGCATTCAAATATACCTTCTAGTCATTTGACTAATTATACAAGTATAAATATTATTTAAGCATAACAGATACACAGCCTCCTGAGCTTGCCAAATATTTTAATCACACATATCAACTAAGAATGTAACATATTGAAGATTGCTTTATGTGCAAAATGTATTTATTAAATGCAAGTAATCCTCCCCAAAAAGCAACCTCCGTGGATATAACTTCTATTAAAATAAAAACTCTCTAACTTATCCACCCCAAACAAACATTGTTCTCCTTCCCAAAAGAAAAACAATAGAGAATCTGCTCCAAATACACCAAAACATAGAGTAAGAGACTGAGAAGAATAACAATTGCCACTCTACAATATAATGTTGATATCCTACTCCCATGATCTAAAAACCTATAGAATTTTGTAATAAAAAGGAATTTGCTATTTATCTCTACTTAGCTATAGACAATGTTTCCCCTCTATAAGATACTATAGTATTTTCACACGTTATCTAGTAAACTTAGGAAGTAGCTGAAGTGTAAAGTACAGGACATGTTATATACTAAAAAAATTATGAGGTAAGGTATTAACATTTATATCATGATATAAGTAAAACGTAATAGGTATAAAATATAACTTGTTAAACTTTGACTTTAAGTCAACAAAATAAAAGTAAAAAAATACCTAAATTTGATATTCTGGTGGAGTTCAGACTTCATACATCATACAGAAAAAGTATTCAAAGTTAGATACTAAATGCTACATATTTGTATATTTAGTAAAATGAAATTAAATAAAATTTGTCATATAAATTTGTGTTACTTCTAACCTTGATGGTGATAGGCGAGAAAAAAGCTGTATTTTTCTAAATAGTTCTTCTTGGCATGCCATTACAGTATCCAACTGAGAACTTAATGCTTCTATTTGAGACTGTTGCTCCTTTATTTGGTCGCGAAGGGGGTTCCAGGCCTCATTTGATATTATAGGGATTCAAGGCCCCATGTGACTATTAGGGATTTGAGGCTCCTTGTGATACTAGTTACTGGATAGGTTGAGGATCGGTTGATTTCCTGTGGATCCACACACCATTACACACCCTGATTGTGCGTGGGTGTAACCTTTGGGCTTATGGGGGCTCAGGGGGCATAAAGGCTTAGACACTAGAGCCTTACACCAACATATAGCTAGCCCCTAGGTCATGTGATATTGAGAGTTGGATTCTGTAGTGGGTCCGTGGTTTTTGTGGTGATTCTATTGATTAGATTATGCGTGGGTGTACCTTTTGGGCTTATGGAGGCCCAGTCGACGTACGTACATAGATATTAGGGTCTTATACCTGTATACAACATCATGTCTTAGTCAGGTGATAGTTGTGGTTTGGGCCTACTCGTGTTTCGTCAGTTAGTATCATTGCACACCACTTAGTTTGGTTCAGTTGGGGTTCAATGATTCTCTATGCATGTCTACTCCTTGATTAAAGTTCTGATTTGCTACATTTACTACAGTTCTCTTTATTTAAGCCTTCTATATTTATAGTATTTCACTTGGTCGACTGATGATGCCTACTAGGTGCTTGTTACAGGTACTCACACTTATATTTCTGCATCTTCCCAAGGTGCAGGTCCAGGTACTAGCCACAGTCACTGAGTTAGGGGGTTCATAGGTGATTGAGGAGACATTGGTGAGTATAGGCAGCTCTGGATATTCTGCAGTCTCCTTCTATTTTGACAGTCGTCTTTTATATTTAGACACTGGCCTTGTATATGTAGTTTGGATCTATATGTGTAGATTGTTATTCTGATTATGTATGTATATATGTATATTTTACTTTGAGTCTATAGTAGCTCTGTACAGTTGACTTCCAAGTTCTGGGTAGGTTCAGTCATTTATATTGTTGTATTTCCTATGGTTTGACTAGAGAGCTAGGACAGGTACCCTGTGGCTTGGGTAATTGGTTTGCCTATAGGTGGGATCTAGTAGACGCCATTATGACCTGAGAGGTTTGGTCATGACATATTTGCCACTGCTGATCTTCTATTCGAGACTGTTGTTTTTCTACCACAATTTTAGCTACATTTAATTTATTCTGTAACTCATGTTGGGCACTAGCAGCTTCTTGTTTTGCCTTTTTGAGTGAGTCTTCTAACTCTGTCGTTCTCCTTTGTGTAGATCTTATGGTACTAGGTTTTGGATCATAGTCGAGTCCTTTTATATACCCAGACTTTGTACCAAGTACAGTGTTCACAATTTCATCAATAGTCATGAAAGACTCTCCCGAAGTATATAGATCTTTTAAATCTATCATATTGTTCTGCATAAAAATATTAATATTATTTAAAGAAGAACACAAGACTTATGAAGAATATTGATCAGACAAATGCAATGAGTATGTTGTTAAAAGATAGAAATTAATTTTTCTTACATAATGAGTCTGAGCCTCTCAAGGTGATGATCCTTTCTCACTTGTGTAATGAGTATGCTTATAGAACTCGATTCGGTTAGGCTCAACTCCTTCAGGTTTACTTTCACCTCGTGAAATAATAAAAAAATTGAATAATACTAAAGTTTTATTAGTAAAAAGAATAAAAATGATATAACTTGTCATTTCAGCATGAGCTGCTACAAATGCTTTTGACAACATGAAATGATTATATTTAAGCTTAGCTCGATTAACTTTTTTATGTCGCATCGTCTCTACAAATTAAAAAAACAAAATATCCTAACTCATAACTTTAATAACAACAAGAATTAAATATAAATTACCTTGTGCTCTGTATTTATCCACATGTCACAAAGTCTATTCCAATTTTCTCTAGTCAACTCTGGCACTTCAATTTTATGAGCTTCTTCCTCTGAGCGTGCACTTTAAAATAGTTATTTTAACTTAAAGCGCCATTGTCGGCTTTAATTTTTCAGAATATCCTCACAATTATCTTTCACATAATGCTCATCCAAATTAATCTCAAACCTCTCTTAAAAAGAAATACACATTTTGAAGAAACACACAAAACATTCATAATTTCTTTCATATTAAAATAATAAACATGACATCTACTTATAACATATTAATTAACTTCAAGCTCAAGTACCCTTTGTGAATCATAGGTTGTAGTTCAAAACTCTGTTTACATTCAAAAGTAATGCTCTTGACAACCTACCCACATACATAATGTCAATCCTTTTTATTTCCAGTGAAGCAATGTTACAAATTGATAAGTTAATGAGAGACTTCATATGAAAGAGAAATAACAATAATCATAAAAATTTCATCTTGTCCAGTGGCTCAAGATCATTATTCCCAAATACCTTGAAGGCTAAGGTATTGGGAACCTGACAAGAGATAATAGAACCTACTATTTTTGAATTTTTTTTTGTTATTTTTTATTTGAGTTGGGTCATGCTGGCTAGTTTAAAGGATGCCTACATAAGTTAGAACTCTTGGAAAGTTGATAAATCTATCAAACAAATTTGAAAAATGATCGTTATATTTCTTTTTATCTGTGTGAAAATCAAGAAAAAAAAGATGTTTTGATGGAATTCAACTTCAGTCCCATAGCTTAAGATAAATTATATTTAAACTTTATCACTATAAGAAATCAGAGCTTTTGTGATGACTTGTAGTAGTGACGTATCTTATCGCCACAAAATGTGATGAATCAGTGGCGACAAATAAATGTTGCGACAAAATGTTTAGTTTTAGCGGCGACTCTTGAAATCACCACACAATATAACATATTAGTGGCGACTTAATCACTATCGCCACAGATTGTGATGAATTAGTGGTGACAAATATATGTTGTAACAAAATATTTAGTTTTAGCAGCGACCCTTGAAATCGCCACAAAATATTAACATATTAGTGGCGACTTAATGACCGTCACCACAAATATTCCTACTAAATTATGGCTGAAAAATTAGTTGGTTGCGACGAAGAAATTATTTCTACACAAGGTCTTTTGGTGGTGACTACATTATTTCTGCTAATATGTTTGGTCAATTATTTGTACTAAATAGGTATTTATAGTAATTTTATATTTCCTTTATTTGGTGGTGACTACATTGTTTCTACTAATATGTTTGGTCCATTATTTGTACAAAATTGATATTTATAGTAATTTTATATGTCTTTTGTCCTATTTTAATTGATTTAGCTCTTTTCAATATATTCAAAGTTGGAGTCATATATTGAAAAGTTTTAATAATTATAGAGTTATTGATGAATTATGAGTAGTTTTATATATTATATTACTTATTTTAGTTAATCTGTCTTTAAAATTTTTAAAAGTATATACTCTTTGCATCTGTAGTTTTATATATTTTATTACTTATTTTAGTTAATTTGTCTTCAAAATTTTTAAAAGTATATACTCTTTGCATCCTATTTTAGTTGTCACATTTTTATTTTAGATGACCTTTAAAACTTATGAATAAGAAATTTACTTACTAATTTATCCTTAACTTTTTTTAATGTAATCAATATTAATTACTGATTCCGCTTCCGCTTCTGAGAGATCAAACGGAGCTCGATTAGTCTCTGCTAGACGAGATATCAAGAACATAACCAATACAGGGAACAAGGGAATACCGGACCATATTTGCTTTTGCGTCATGAGAATCTCACTCGAATTACGGGAACCTACACATATTAATACAGTATACCGGGGTCCCCGGCAGAACCACACGTGCAAGTTTTCCTGCATGTGGCTCGTCCGTGCTTTCCGAGGCGCTGCCTATGACTCAACATGGGAGAAGGGGGCGGAACTGTACACTTTCGTGTTCAGAGCATTGTCCGAGTGAGTAGGCAGCGCCTACCAAGCAAAGCTTTCTTGAAGAGGTAGGGCTGGTTCTTTTTCGGCGTCCGCCCTTTATTTATTTAGATGTTGAGGTAAGGCAAGCCCCAGGAAAATCTAGGTCTCTCTCTCTCTCTCTCTCTATATATATATATATATATTATGCAATAACTGTATATAATCAATTTTATTGAAATTCTAATTGAACATATAAGTTGATGATGTTTAATAATGAAATAAATAAGAAAAATAAGAAAAATAAGAAAAAATAGATTAATTAATAATAATCAAAATTCTAATATATATATTTAGACAAGTGAAATAATGAAGAGTGATAACCTTATAAACATGTTTCAATCACATAATACAAAAATTAGTTAATAAAAGTAGTTGTGGACTTTAGTACCACATCGGATAGGGACAAATAAAGTTTGGAGTTTATATGGGAACAAATTTGCCAAGTGACCACAAGTGCAAAGTCATGTCAGTTGGTAAAATCATCTAATCTACATGTGTATAATTATATATTCCTATAGTGCATATGTATGATATTATAATATAATATAATATAAATATATATTCCTCTAGAGCTTGAAACATGAAAAAAAAATTGAATAAAGTTAAAAATAAAATTTATAGTGAGATAGGGACAGAGGGTAATATGGAAAAGATGTTATTTGTGTATCTGAGAGGTCAAAAGTATTGTTCTTGCCAGATAAATTGAAAACAAAATAATTGTTCACTTTTTTCTACAATTTTACGTTTTTGCTGGGTGATTTCCGTGGCAAATTTAATAAGAGTTGGTGGCAGCTTTAGTTGCCACAAAAACTGAACCTTTGGTGGTGAATTGTGTTGTCGCCATGGATAAATATCAGCCACTTAGTATAGCCAATGACCCATGGGTTGCCACGATAGAGTATTCGTGACGATAATTTGACTTTTTGTGGCGATGTTGTCGCCGCAAAAAGATTCTTTTCTTGTAGTATATATAGTGAGTTTAACTTTATATAGTAAGGATAGGTTAGATCCCCTTGACCCTAATGTCAATATTTTGGACTTTGCAAACTCTTTAGTCTTTGCATAAGACACTTATAAATGAGCTTACAATATCACTACTTTGGTAACTATAGTACTTGCTATGAAAGAACACCTACACAAGCATTTAAATGGCTAAAGAATTGAAGTAGGCACAAACACATGCTAAAGGCAAAACCTTTACTGCTACAATTTATAGAATGGTTTTGCAACATAAGTTTACAATATTTGAATTGAGAGGAATCAAATAGTCATCCAAGTTAAAAGTATTGAACTATCAGTTGCTATATTCTTTAGATGATCCCTGAGAAAGATTTTAGGATAGAAGCTTGAATGAATGAATATTTGTTATTTTAGTATGAGGTAGTTGATCTAATGTACTAGTTGTTTCTTTTTCTCATTTGTTAGTTGTTGGTGATAAATTCTCGTTATTTTTTTCAAAAAAAAAAATAGGGAACAAAGCAAGAGAGATCACTAGTGAACTTACTACTAGATATCGATAGGGATAGATATCGCCAAGTAGTTCTCCTAAAAAAATTAGATGGATGAAATATAGCCCTACCCAAAATAAAAACTCAATATAATCACTACTAGAATCCTTACCTGGCATCTAATTAGTGCTGCGGATTTGTTCTCTCTTGTGAGTTCTTTCCACTTGTTTGGAAGCAAAAGAAAATTTCGAGCAGTTATCCCTTGTTCATTGGATAGTTTAACTGATTGAACTGGTTTAGTTGGCCTTCCTTTACTAATTGGGATCTCTATTTTCATCTTGCATCCCAAAGCCTTCTTCATTTTCTCAAAACCTTTCCCTCTAGTCTTACCATATTATCTTCATTCGGCTTACATAGAAGTGCAAAATCAAAAGATATAGATGCAATGTAATATAAATAAGATATCCAAGGAGATAAAATGTGCAACACTATCAGTGATGTAGTTTTTCCTTAAAACACAATTCATTTATTGAGGAACGATCGAATCAGCTTAAGCTTTGTAAAATGACTACTATTATTGTAATATCTAAAGTCAATACTACTTTTTCTGTAATGACTGAGATCTCCTTAGTCTAAAGTAGTTGAACGAATCATACACACACATGCACCAGATTAAGTACAGTTGCAAGTTCATCTTAAAATTCACCATATGGAAAAGCTTCTACTGATGAAATCATCTTTCACATATTCCAAGCAACTAAAAATTTAAAGAACCAATATCTGATAGTTTTTAGCATACATTTTTATAAATTGTGTATCGTTATGGATTTAGCATGCTGTTATGCCAAAGATTTAACTTCGACCATAAGCAATCAGTCATCACATAACACTTCAGTTTGCACAAGCATGGCTATCACAACCCACTATTTATTTAACATCAACTACTTGAACTCATCTGTAGGTGACGTCGTGAAACAAAAGGTTGTGTTTCTTGCAGAGAGTTACTGCTATAAATTACAAGTTCCAACGGGTGAGAAATCAATAGTATTACTATGCGGGAGATTGTTACAACAGTTTATTATGGACATCTACATAAAAATACAAACAACGACAAAGAGGAGTCTAAAGAGGAAGAGGAGACGATTAAGAACAATAATGGACAACTACCAAAGAAGACCTTATTTTTGTATATAATCAATTTGCTACAACGATTTCAAACTATTAAAAGTGTATTTCGTATCCAAAATTTTACTAAATCAGGGACAAAAATAATGATATTTCACTAATTGGGAGCATCATTAGTGACAAAAAAATGTGTCATGGATAATTTCAAATTCGTGGATAATAGTGCTCAATAAATGGCCCTAATTCATTTTTTGGTGAAAAATTTTAATAGACAAATCTTTGCTACGAAATTTTATGTTTCGTCACTAAAAATATGTATCTGGTGTATTTAAGCACAAAATGTAAGTTTTGTCACTACAAGTTAATAATTAGTGATGAATTTTATGTCGTAGCTAATAATTTCATAGCCGTATATCACATTTGTTATAGTGTGATTCACTCTAGTTGAGCTTTTTTGTACCTATCCAGATCAAGACTCAAACTTCGAGTTGCCGTGGATCTTTGGGATTTTCTTTATTGCTTTCTTTTAGACTTTGTATTAGATATTATCAACTTTATATTTCATTTGAGACAGTTCTCAATCATACTATTTTAGATGCTCTTGTACTCATGACTCCAGATTTTGGGGATTTCTTATGATATGTTGTGATGATTTTCGCTTTATTTTATCTTTCTTTAGTCAAAATCTGATTTTGAATTGTGACAATTTACTAGATAGATCTAGATTTTTCATAGTGGTACTAGTGACATCATTCCGTTAAGGGAATAAATTTACCATAATGTCCGTCAAAATTAACTGTAACTATTAAATTAGAGTGAATAGGTAATTACCGTTGAAGGAAGATTTGAAGGAGTCAACTGGAGCTAAAGAAGCCTTTATTGAGCACCATTTCATGGTATTGTGAGACTTAATAACATCCAAGTGAAATTCACTCAAGCTCATCTCCATCCTGGTATACCTTTGGAGTGAAGATGATCTAGACCAGAAGAATCCTGTAACAACTTCCAATT
>DF361133.1:18015-29898 GCA_000787875.1 Solanum virginianum | reverse complement strand
AATCCTGTAACAACTTCCAATTTAGGAGCTTTGAGTGCAGAAAAGTTGGTCTGAAAAATAATTGAGAACCAGGTTTACGAGACTACTTACGGCTCGTAAGTTCTTATATGGCCCATAGGGTTGGTTTATAAATATAGAACTTTAGTAAGGGGAAAAGTTTTTAAATTTGGGGTAACCCATAGACCAAGTTACGGCCCGTAAAACATATTACAACTTGTGGATGGGTTCATGAGTGAGACCCTAGACATGAAGAAAATTTGAAGTTTTCAGGAAGGTGACTTACGAGTTATAATATGGCCTATGAAATAGGGTATAACCCGTATATGGTTTCGTGGAATGAGATCAGTAATAAGCTAAAAGTTTGGGTAAGTATGGAAGGATTCTACAGGTTTAATCAGGGCACGTAAAATGTTTCACGACCCATACTGTTGATTGTCATTTTCAATTCAGCAAAAATTAGATTTCAGGATTCTCAGTTGTGCCATTAGACAAGGGGACTTACGACCCACAAGTCAATCTACGACCCATGGTCGGGGTTTCGTAAGTTGCTTCCCACAGTTTTTAATGAGGGATAATTCAGCCATTTTCATCAATTCTATTCCTCAACCATGTCATTTTCGGGAAGGGAAAGGAACCTATATTAGCCTTAAATCCCTAATTTCTATCATTTTACTCACAAATTCCTTAAGGCAAAAGAGGTTCTCAAGAACTCCCAAGAACAAGGCTAGGGTTTCCAAGCTTCTTCCCCAAAGGTTTCAATTATGTTTTTCTCTAGTTTCCTAGGTATATGAGTTGATTTATAGGTATATTTTACTCATAGAGTTCCCTACTATGCATTTTACTTTTTCTTTACGTTCTTCAATTCTAGATGCATGCTTATGATGATTTCATGACCCTTGTGATATTATATGATGCTCATAAATTTCAATGATTATTTTGCTAAGTAAATATACATATATTTTTTAAGTATGATATTGATTCCATGATGGGTTTGATACGATCAAGGTTGGGCGATTTTGGTGTTCCTTTTTAAAGAAATTTCTTAATACTTATGTGATTTATGGTTGTTCCATGCATCAATTAAAGCCTGCCTTATTTTAAATGAAAGTTTCCTATGAATTTTAACTATGACTAGGGCATTTATAAAGAGCTTCAAAGTTAAAATTTACCAAAGATATATGTATGATGATTATTTCACTAAAAGATGGTTAAACAAGATTCTTAAGTCCGAGCTACTCCTATGATTACTACTTATGATTCTAGGAGTATGATTTTCCGTGGGACCTCTTAACACCGAGAGGACTAGAGATTGGGACTCATCCCGTTAGTTGAGGTATGATCCCTTGAAGCTAAATCTCAATGTCCCTAACTATATGCCACCATAGGAGCCTTATAGGCTAGGCTAGTGGATCCACGCAGGCCTAAATATTATGAAAGATGTAATTGGAAAGTTATTAAGTTTCGAATATCTACCTCGGCAAGTAGATTCCCCTTTTCCAATAGAAGGAGTTTATTGAATTCCGTGGAGTAGCTCACATGGTCTTACTATCGATTATGATCCATTCCCATGAGTTTACATGATCTTAGGATAAGTCTTTACTATATGTGTTTCCTTATGCATTGTCACATATTGATCTAAACCATATTCCTTGGGCATGTTTAAGATTGTTTTAAGATTCTTTAATCTTATGTACACCTATATATTATGTTTAATTGTGATGGCATTACAATTTTATTTGTGCATTGTATATCACATACTTAGTACATTCAAAAGTACTAACATGTGTTAACCTGCATGATTTAACCATTTAGGTATAGGTACTCCTCCATCAGCTTATGACTAGTAGCTGGCTTTCAAGACTAGCTTATTATTATGGTGAGATCTTAGTTCGGGACTCTGCCTATTTTTCGCTCCATGTTGCACCTTTGGTTTTAGCCAATGTACTTATGACCCTTCTAAGGCTTTCACTTTCTATGTTGTCTATTATAGATGTTCTTTCTATTTGATAGAAATCGACCATACCGATTCCGTTTATTATGTATTAGTGGTATGCTTATGGACAAATAATGTTTTCTAATTTTTTCTACTTTTTAATGTTGCTTCATTGTATAAGATGACCTATAGCCCCTTCCTTTTATGATTTTCCATAATATGTTTCTAATGAACACCTATGAATGCTTGAGATGTTTATATGGCTTGGCTGAGGTGCCTTCAGGTGTCTCATTCATCATATGATGACTAGACCCCAAGGTTGGTCCTTACAAACTTGGTATCATAGCTGAGGGTTTAAAATGGTCCTCGAATATCCATGCATACCCCATAGCATAGAGTCTTTTTCAAAGTTGTGAAGCGCGCCACTATCTTAAGTGCGAGGCTATGAGACAGTTCAGGAAAGTCTTCCCTTCTTTATTAATCGATGTCATGCCTTTGAGTTGAGTAAAATTTTCCGCTAACTAATGATGGGTTTTTTTTCTTTCTAGATCATGCCACTCCGAAGAGCTCCCCACTAATAAGGCACTCCGGAACAACAAGTCCCTCCATTCCAATAGGATGAAGGACTGTCTCATGGGGAGTTTGGAGGCACGTTTATAGCGTTGGCCAATCAAGCCAATAGGGAATAGTCGTACCTCCCTAAGTGCCTACCCTAGCCACCAGAGTTCATGACTTCATACAGATGAACCCGCCGAAATTCCACAGGTTAAAGATGGATGAGGATCCTATCAAGTTTATTGGAGAGGCCTACCGGGTTGTGGCACTAATGGGTGTGCTATCAGAGGACAAAGTCGAGTTGGAGGCTTACCAACTTAAAGGACTTGCCAAGATTTGGTATGATCAGTGGGCCGACGAGAGAGGATGAGAAGCGGGTCCCATTGGTTTTAGAAGTTCTTCCCCATTGAGCTTAGGGAGGCAAAGGTCTAAGAATTCATCAACATAAACCAAGGGAGCATGAGTGTGAGGGAGTATGCCCTCAAGCTTACCAAATTGTCTAAATATGCTTGTAACACCCCCTGATTCCTTCTACCTAGTCTGGAACAGATGCATAGAGAATGCTGAGAAATAACTGAGAAAAAGTTTTTGAAGAAGGTTCACAATAAGTCTGAGGCCTATATACGAGACAATGTATGACTCAAAATATTCTATGGCCCGTAGAATGGTTTCGTGGATTGGAGTTTCAAATATCAACTTTTTAGTATCTTGAGTTATGAGTTGTCAGATGACCAATAGAACATTTTACGGCTCATAGAAGGGGTTTCGTGACAAATTCTAGTAACTCAAATGTCAGGACCCCTTGTCTACGAGAGGTCATCTACGGCTCGTAGAGTGGTCTATGGCCTGAAGACGGGGTCTCGTAGACTCAGACGATATTTTTTTACGAGGGATATTTTTATCCATTTTGGTCCCTTTTTAATTAAATTCCTAGACATTTTAGACTTGAATAAAGTCTTAAAATAGAACCCTAGGTGTATTATTCACCATTCTTCACCTTAGATATTTTCTTGAGAACACTCGAGGAGGGAGAAGAGCAAGGGTTTCTAATTCAACACGAGGATCAACTGGAGTTTGATAGTTTCTCCTATTTTTAGGTATGTAAGGCTTACCTAATTGTGGAACTACATTCGTTCACATGCCTTCATCCACTTGATTCAAAATTTAGAAAAAAGTTGAGATTTGAGAAATTCTATTATCTTAATACTGAAATTCTTGCATTTATTATGAATTCTCTTAATAATGTATAAAGTACTTATTGCATTGCATAATTAATGATATGATATTGAGGTAAAGATTTATACTTGATAGCATGAACCCTGAATTGCATAATTCTATGAGATTTTATGCATGGATTGAGTTGAGCTTTGAGGTTGATGTTGATTGTATGAGTTCGGTAATATGAGGATTCTCGAGCATGAAAATCATATTGAATCTTAATCACTTATACTACTATGAAACTTACTTGCATTGCATGATGAGTCAAATTGAGTGAGTCTGAATGACTGTTTGAGTATGTGTCGAGTTTGATTGTCTGCATTGATTGACTGAGTTAATGATTAATGAGATGAGTTGAGATGGGATAACCTAATGACTTGAGATTTGAGTTGATTTACTGAGCATTGAGGATTGAGTTGATTGATGAGTTGAGCATGTTTTAGTCTTGGGAGGAGTATCGAGCACAAGCTGGGAGAAAATAAAGAACTACTTTAAGCTACAAAACTACATTGCAAATGTAGGATAGTCGTGCAACACGTTCTAGCAACTCCTGTACCAAAAGATAGACATTTATCATAGATCCAAATAAAAGAGGATTGATCTTCCATTTTCGTGGCAAGTTTAAGATGGGTGTGAAAATGACGTCGCCTTCATTGTGCATCACCAAATTAAAGGTGATGGGACTAGATGTCGATTAAGAGAAACCCCTAAGCAACACTAATTGAGCATTATATTTTACACCGAGTCTATTCCAACTAAGTTTACCTTAAAAGCATGTTTTACTTTAAACTTGTATGTATTGAGTCGAGCATGAGTGATTGAGTTGAGGAGAGTGAGTTGAGCCTTATTTTCTTGAGCTATTTTATATACCAGTATAATATATGTACTGACGTTCATTTGGCCTGCATCATTTTATGATGCAGATACAGGTGATAGAGGACTTCAACCACGCATCGTTGAAGTCTAGATTAGTGCATTCCAAAGTTGGTGAGCCCTCTTTTCATTCTAGAAGAGCCTTTTTATCTCCTTACTTTCTTCGAATAGTTTATTTCTTAGATTTGGGGTGTCCATGGCTTGTCATGACACCATCTAGATTTTTGAGTAGAAGCTTCACAGACCTTGAGTAGGAGAGCATTGAGTACTGATGTATCCAAACTTATTTCATATGAAATTATGATACATTAGAGATATATTTCATTTTATTTTCTTTCATAAGGTGTTTTTCTGTTTGAGTTCTTTCTTCCACTGTCAAGTTGATGTGATGATGAGGCTAAGTGGTTCTCTTGGGGAATCATAAATGGTTCTTCAAGTGTCGGCCATGCCAAGGGTACCCTCGGGGTGTGACAAACTTCGTATCAGAGCACAAAGTTCAAGAGTCCTAGGGAGTCTAAAAAGCCATATCTAGTAGAGTCTTGTTTATAAGTGTGTTGTGCACCCTACTTCATAAGTAGGAGGCTATAGGACATTAGAAATTGTTTCACTATCTTGTATTCTGAGTTTGTGTAGTAGAGTAAAACTCTACAAAGCCTCCTCAAGGTACCATGATCTAAAGGAATGCTTCGGCCAGCAATGCTGAGAATCCTACCTTAGAGGTGCCTACTCAGGTGAAAATGAGAGGTCGAGGTCGACCGGCCAGAACCACTGGTGTTCCTGTGACACCTACGGCTCTACCTGCTTCTACTACAGAAGCTGACTTCAGAGGAGCTATCACCATGCTCACACAGTTGGTAGCTGCCCAGAGCAGGAACCAGGGCTCACAGACTCCTAGTTCTAGCTCTCAAGAGCCAACGGCCACCACTAGACTGAGAGACTTTCTGAGGATGAACCCACCTACTTTCACTGGGCTAAACGTTGAGGAGGACCCTCAAAACTTCATTGATGAGATATAGAAAGTGCTAAAAACTATGTATGCGATCGAGAATGAGAGAGTTGAGCTTACTGCCTACAGCTCAAGGATACAGTCAATGTTTGGTACAATCAGTGGGAAGCGAGTTGAGGTGAGGATGTTGTGCCCGCTGCTTGGGATGATTTCAAGTGTGCCTTCCTTGATCACTTCTTTCCTCAGGAGTTGAGAGAGGCAAAGGTTTAGGAGTTTGCGAATCTGAAACAACAGGGGCTAATTGTTAAGGAATACAACTTGAAATTCATTCAATTATCTAAGTATGCCCCAGAGATAGTCCAGGATATGAGAGCGAGGATGAGGAAATTCGTATTTAGGTTGGGTAGACGTGTGAAGAGGGAGTGAAAGGCATTGCTGATCCCAGGTATGGATATTTCCAAAATGATGGTTTATACCCAACAAACTAAGGAGGATAAGAGGAAAGATAGAGAGGAGCATCTGAGCAAGAAGGAAGAGTTAACTGGGCCTGAGTTAAGTCAGACCAAGTAGGGTAACGGAGATAAATCTTACTTCCAAAAGAGGTACTCTAGCTATGCGCCATCTTCAGCTAGTGCACCAACCCTAAGCCACAAATATGATCACAAGTATCAAGGTCAACCAAACTTTAGGGTACAGGGTGCATAGTCTTAAGCTAGTCTGACTCTTGGCTCTAAAGAGAAGCCACTTTATGGGAAATGAGGCAAGATACATCTGGGAGAGCGTAGAGATGGATGGAATGGTTCCTACAAGTGTAGCCAACCAGGAATCAGAGGGAGTGTCTGATGTGGGGCAATAAGGCCCAGTCCTCTGTTATAACACCCCCAACAAGGGGTAACCAGAGAGGTGCTGCACTAGGGGTAGGCGGTGGGACAAACCATCTCTATGCGATGGGGATCTAATAGGGCTAAGAGGTTGCACCAGATGTTGTGATGGTATACTTCAAGTTTTTGCCTTTCCTTGCTATGCTTTACTTGATCCGGGTGTAACATGTTCTTTTGTGATACCATATATGGTGAGTAGATTCGGGATTCTTCCTGAGTGCTTACTTGAGCTATTTTTTTATTTCTACTCCTGTTGGTGAGTTCATTCGAGCTGAGAAAATCTATAGAGATTGTATAGTGTCCATCTATTATAGGGATATTCTTGTTGATTTGATTGAGTTAGAGATGGTCGATTTCAATATAATCCTTGGTATGGACTGGCTTCACGCCTACTATTTCTTAGTTGATTACAGAGCTCAAACTGTCAAATTTTAGTTTCCAAATGAGCCTGTTATTGAGTGAAAGGGTGATTTTGTTGCACCAAAGGGTAAGTTTATTTCTTACCCCAAGGCCTGATGACTGATCTCTAAGGGATCTATCTACTATCTCATATGAGTCAGGTCTAAAGATGTTGAGCCCTTACTCTTGAGTCTATCCCAATCATGAGCGAGTCTCCTGATGTATTTTCGGAGAATTTGCTCGGAGTCTCTCCTGATAGGAAGATGACTTCAGAATTGATGTTCTTCCTAACACCTAGCCTATTTCCATCCCACCATATAGAATGGCCCTGTGGAATTGAAAGAGTTGAAGGAGCAGTTGATAGATTTTCTAGAAAAGGGATTCATAAGGCCGAGTGTCTCTCCATGGGGCACTCCGGTCTTGTTCTTGCGAAAAAAGAATGGTTCCCTTAGGATGTGTATTGAATATCGTCAATTGAATAAGATAACAGTCAAGAATAAGTATCCCCTTTTAAGGATTGATGACTTATTCAACTAACTTCAGGGTGCTACCATTTTCTCTAAGATAGACCTCAGATCAGGCTATCACTAATTGAAAGTGAGAGAATATGACATCCTGAAGATGGCTTTTTGAACTCAATATGGTCAATTTGAGTTGTTGATGATGTCGTTTGGGTTGACAAATGCACCGGCGGCCTTTATGGACTTGATGAACGAAGTATTCAGACAGTATTTTAACATATTCGTGATCGTGTTCATTGACGATATATTTGTGTATTCCAGAGATGAAGAGGATTATGCCATCAACTTAGAATCGCTTTGCAGACACTTAGATATAATGAGTTATATGCAAAGTTTTTGAAGTGTGAGTTTTGGCTCAATTCCATGGCTTTCTTAGGCCATGTGATTTCTGGAGATGGAATACAAACAAATACCCAAAAGATTGAGACAGTTAAGAACTATCCTAAACCAACCTCTTCGACTGATATAAGAAGTTTTCTACAATTGGCTGGCTATTACCGGAGGTTTGTTGATGTATTTTCTTCTATATCCACACCATTGACTAAACTGACTTGGAAGAAGGTCAAGTTTCAATGGTCTGACGAGTGTGAGAGAAGTTTCTAGGAGTTGAAGAGGAGGTTAACTACTACACTAGCATTGACCCTGCCTAATCGAATGGATGGATTTGTTATCTATTGCGATGCTTCGAGAGTTGAATTGGGATGTGTGTTGATGTAGAGGGAGAAGGTTGCCTATGCTTGTAGATAACTTAAGGTGCATGAGAAGAACTATCCCACTCATGATATGGAGTTGGATGTAGCGGTCTTTGCCATTAATTTATGGCACCACTATTTATATGGAGCCCATGTTGATATATTCATAGACCATAAGATACTGCAATGTGTCTTCACCCAAAAGGAGCTTAATCTGATGCAGAGGAGATGGCTTGAGCTACTCAAAGACTATGACATGAGCATCCTCTACCATCTAGGTAAAACTAATATGGTTGCAGATGCTTTTAGTAGGTTATCTATGGGAAGCACTTCCCATGTGGAGGAGCAGAAAAGAGAGTTAGTAAAAGAGGTTTACGGAATGACCCGACTGAGAGTCCAATTATATGAATCATGTTAAGGAAAAGATTTTGTGTATAATGGGTCTACATCATCTCTAGCAGTGGAAGTAAAGGAAAAATAAGATCAAGATCCTGCTTTATTACAATTAAAAGAGGATGTGCAAAAGCAGAAAGTGATGACTTTTCCCGGGGGGAGTGGGGAGATAGAGTATTGAGGTATCAAGGCAGATCGTGTGTCCCAAATATTGATGGTGTTTGAGCGCAGATCATGGAAAAGGCCCATAATTCCAGATATTCCATTCATCTAAGATCGACCAAGTTGTACCATGACTTGAAAGTCTACTAGTGGAGTGGAATGAAGAAAGACATTACGGAATTTGTTTTAAAGTGCCCAAATTGCCAACAAGTTAAAGTTGAACACCAAAGGTCATGTGGAGTAGCTCAGAATTTTGAGATGCCAGAGTGGAAATAGGAGATGATTAACATGGACTTTATCATAGGCTTACCAACGTCCCATAAACAACATGATTTAATTTGGGTGGTAGTTGATCGAATGATAAATCTGCACATTTCTTAGCAGTTAAGATGACTGACACCACGGAGGATTATGCCCGCCTATACATAAAACAGATTGTTAGACTGCATGGAGTCTTTTTGCCCATCATCTCAGATAGAGGGGCTTAATTTACTGCTTCATTTTGGAGATCATTTCAAAAGGGTTTAGGTACGAGAGTGAACCTTAGCACTGCTTTCCACCCACAGACTGATAGCCAAGTAGAGCATACTATTTAGACCTCAGAGGACATGTTGAGAGCTTTCCCTATCGACTTTAAAGATAATGGGGTTGACCACTTGCCTTTAATTGAGTTTACTTACAATAATAGCTTCCACTCGAGCATCTCGATAGCCCCATATAAGGCCTTTTATGGGAGGAGGTATAGGTCACTGATTGGATGGTTTGAGGTAGGTGAAGCAGAGTTGATTGGACTAAACTTGGTTCACTAAGAGAGGGGGAAGGTGAATATCATTTGAGAAAGGTTGAAGACTGCACCGAGTCGATAGAAATCCTACATAAATATTGGAAGAAGAGACTTAGAGTTTGAGGTTAATGATTGGGTGTATTTGAAAGTACCGCACATAAAGGGTGTGATGAGGTTCAGAAAGAAGGGAAAGTTGAATCTGAGGTACTTTGGCACTTATCAAATCATAAAAAGAGTAAGCAATGTGTCTTATGAGTTAGAACTACCATCAGAGTTAGCGACCATCCACCCAATCTTCCATATTTTGATGCTCAAGAAGTGTTTGGGAGATCCACAATTAGTTGTGCCTATCTAGAGTATTGGAGTGAAAGGTAGTTTGAATTATGAGGAGGTTCCTATCCAAATCTTTGATCACCAGGTTTACAAGTTAATAACCAAATAGATTTCATCTAGCAAAGTGTTGTAGAAAAAATAATTCATGAAAGAAGCTACTTGGGAGGTGGAGGAGGACATGAAGGCCGAATAACCTCATTTATTCTTGTCTGCTAATGATAAAAGAGTTAAAGGCAATGATTTCCCTCTAAATTCATGAATTCATATTCCTTGAGTTCTACTTTCATTCTCAGTATGATAAACGATAGAGTTCTAGAGTCCGAGTGAAGATTGATGTGATGTGTTGACTATTTGATTGATTCTTGCTGAATTTCTTAATAAATTAATTTCATGACTGATGTGAGAGCCGGTTGATTATTAGAGTCCATAGGGAGATTCGTGCCTTGACCTAAATCCCTAGATTTCCTCTTTATTCAAGGACGAATGATCCCAAGGGGGAGATAATGTAATATTCCCTAATTCCTTCTACCTAGTCTGGAATAGATGCACGAAGTATGCTAAGAAATGACTGATAAAAATCAATTAAAGAAGCTTCATGAGAGCCATCTACGGCTCGTAGAGAGATCTATAGTTCATATAATGGGTCTCGTAAAAACACCAGGGAACTTGGTGAAAATTTTCTAAGTCTTAGGCCTATGTACAAGACCATATACGACTTATAAAGTATTCTATGGCTTATAGAATAGTTTCGTGGATTGGAGGTTCAAATATCTACTTTTTAGTATCTTGAATTACAAGTTGTCAGTCAGCCCATAGAACATTTTATGGCTCATAGAAGGGGTTTCGTGAAAAATTCTAGTAACTCAAAGGACCCCTTTATTTACGAGAGATCGTCTACGACTCATAGAGTGGTCTGTAGCCCGTAGACGGGGTCTCGTAGACTCAGACGACAGTTTTTAAGAGGGGTATTTTTTTCCATTCTGGTCCCTTTTTAATTAAATCCCTACCCATTTTATACTTGAATAAATTCTTAAAACAGAACCCTAGGTGTATTACTCACCATTTTTTACCTTAGAGAGTTTTTTTAAAACACTAGAGGAGGGAGAAGAGCAAGAGTTTCTAATTCAGCATGAGGATTGACTGGTGTTTGATTGTTTCTCCTATTTTCAGGTATGTAAGGCTTACCAAAGTGTGGAACTACATTCGGTCACATGCCCCTTTCATCTACTTGAGTTGAAATTTGTAAAAGAGTTGAGATTTAAGAAATTCTATTATCTCAATACTGAAATTTTTGTATTTATTACGAATTCTCTTGATAATGTATGAAGTACTTGTTGCATTGCATAATTATTGATATGTTATTGAGGTAAAGCTTTATACTTGATAGCATGAACCCTAAATTGAATAATTCTATACATGGATTGAGTTGAGGTTGATGTTGATTTTATGAGTTGAGTAATTTGAGGATTGTTGAGCATGCAAAACATATTGAATCCTAATCATTTATACTACCATGAAACTTACTTGCATTGCATGATGAGTCAAATTGAGTGAGTATGAATGATCATTTGTGTTAGAACCCACAATTCGTGCATTGGAATAGTTACAAAAATTTAAGACCAAAGTGGTATTATTAGAAAGTTTAGGACCAAAGTGGTATTATTAGAAAGTTTAGGACCAAAGTGGCATTATTGGAAAGTTTGGAGCCAAAGTGGAAATTTTGAAAGTTGGTTCTTGAAGATAAGGTGGGACCCACTTGAATTATGTTAAATTTTAATTGGAGCAAGTGTGGTGTGGACCCACACACTTGGCAAGTCTTGTATAGATATGTATACATATATGTATATAAGATCACTTCATTTTCTTATCTTTAATGCTTAGAAACATAAAAGCAAAAATTGAAAAAAAAACTTGATGAACGTACTGTCAAGACTTGGAAAAATTGAAATTCATTTTTCTTCACTCTAAAATTATTTTGATGGTACAAGTCTACTATATTGAGTCCCCTAAGTAGCTTGAAGGTGTTGTTAGAGCAAGAAAACATCTTTTTTTTCATCTTTGGAAACCTTAGCTCAAGTGTGAAGTTGAAAGGATAAGGTATGGTTTAATGTTATTTTATGTATTGTGAAGGTTGTATATATGTTGTAGTACCTTAAAATGAAGGAAAATTATGAAATATGGAAGGTTGAAAAG
>DF361134.1:32287-54612 GCA_000787875.1 Solanum virginianum | reverse complement strand
GAAAGATGAAGGAAATAATTCAAAAGTGATTAAATTGAAGAGATATACTCTGCTGAAGATGTTGAAAGAACGGAAGAGCATCATCGGTGGGAGATCGAAATCCTAATGCACAACAACAATTGGAAAAGAAGCATATTCCAAATGTTTGAAGCCATTGTAGAGGAAAGGCGGTGAAAGGTCAAGTGAAGAGTCTAGAAATGAGGCTAGTATAAAATATCTATAGGATAGTAGGCCGGGTTGGAGTATATTAGAAGCGGGCCGTAGGTTTCTTAATTTCAGTTATACTTTTTTTAGTATGGATTTTTTCTTTTTAGTTTGAATAAAAGGTGACTCTGAGCTCAAAATTAATTTAAAAAATGATTGTCTTTGAGAGACATTCATTACTTCTATGTGGCGCACTGAAAGACAAGAATAACACAAAATTATCAATTCTAATTTACAAATCGTAAATATTTATCCGTACCGAATGCTTACATTAAATTATTATTTGAATACATATTTATATTACTTGATCAAAATTAATCATTATAGATTTTACTGTATTACATTATTTAATCATAATAATTAATTTGACGTAAATCACTTAATCATGGTAGGAGGATGAAAAAATAAGAGTACTTTCAGCCCACATGAAAAATAATTATTGTATTTTTTAATTTAATCATGATCAATATGATATAAACATTGAGGGCAAATAAAATTGTTCGGTATACAAAAGTGGGGGGAATGATCCATCAAAGAGAATTTAAACCATTCATCCACTAAAATTATATTATACTCATCCAAATTAAGGAAGTGTGCATGTGTAAATAAAGAAATCCAAACATATTTTTCTTTACTAGTTTAGTGTACACGCTTTGCATGTGTGTATCGCATCAATTAATAAAAAGTGTATAAAAGATAAATAAATTATTACGTGTGTATCTTATGTCTTTGAGTACGCAACTATAAATAATTACGTAAATATTACTATCTCATATAATCAAGTTTATAAATATGTCTCGTGTATAACTTATATCATTGAGTACACAACTATAAATAATTACGTAAATATTACTATCTCATATAATCAAGTTTATAAATATGTCATGTTGCTATTTTTATCGTAGGATGTAAATCAATTTCATTCTATTTGACAATAACGGCTGACAAAATAATTGAATGTACTTCTAATTCTTTGTATATCCTATTTTTTTCTCATCTGGTATTCGGTGTATGCATTGGAGCTCTGACGAAATTTGAATCGCACACTGTAGGACTTCTAATTTGAAATGCTACAATTTATATTGAATAACAATTTATAGTTCCTTTAGGTAGTTAATTTTTAAATAACCACATATATTTCTTTCAAGCATGCATACATATAAACAAAAATTGAACTAAATAAAAATACAGACAAATTATCAATCAACACACATATAAATTATGGGATAATAGAATATTATAAAAGAGGAAAAAAATTATTGCCTCTAAATCTATCAGTGTATAAGTGTATATGAGTCTTGGAGGCTAATATACATGGAAAAGGCTAATATACAAGTTCATGTGCGTCTAGCATACGCGATTTATATATAATATATACAACAAGAATATACACGTGTATGCAATGTGGGAAAATGGGCCCAAATCCCAATCTTAGCAGCTGAAGGGCCCAAGTGTTGGCCCAGTCGGACAGAAACTAGAGTTGGGCCCAAGTTCTTCTTCTCCCTTACTTTTATTTATGTAATTGTTTATTGTCTTTACTTATTTAATCGTTTAGACTAAAATATCTTACTTTGTTTAAAAAAAGAAATCTTTTCAGTCATTATCTTTTCCAAGTAACGCAAATGCTTTTCTTGAGATAATCATCTTTTTTCAAGTCTTAACCACCCTCAAATTGCCTTAGTTGTTTCAAATATTTCTTCAAATAATTCTATATTTTCTTCTTTACTTAGGTTTTTTTTTTGAAAAAGTTTACTTTATAAATTATTTCAAATGTCTAAGTTAAAATTTATTTGAGATAGTTTCAAATGACTTTATTATTTTTTATTTATTTTTCAACATTAGTCAAATAATGTTTCCAAATCGTGGACAATTGCACACTAGCAACTATTTTAAATGTTAGCTCCTTTTTAAAGTAGTAATAAGAACTTCTTACCTATTTTCTATACATTTTAAAAACTTAATTTTTTAGAGTCTCTAAATTATGTTTTTTTTTTAATTTCTTTAAAAAATTAAGTGATGAGTCCTCTTTTTGCAAAAACCTTTTTTCCTAAAAAGGGTTTAAATAAAATTTTAAAATGTCATTTTTCCAACATAACAACCGAAATCCTCAACAAGGGACTGAGATCCTCAATAAGTGACTGAGAACCTCAGGCGCACCACTGACGATCTAACCCTCTATTTAACTTTTGGTGAGATCTCTTTGCAGTCAAAGAAGCTCCAGAGTCTTTATATTCTATATTTATTTTAGTTGAGGTAACCATGGGCATGTCATTGTATATATTATTCAGTTCATTTTTTTGAAGTTTGGTCTAAAGCCTTGTGATAAGTTTAATACGTTATTGCACGTTGGAGTTTCTTGGTTTCATTAAAAGACTTGAGTTTCATGAATATTATGCCCATTCTAGTTCACATCAATGTTAGAGTCTTTTTGTTGAATAACTTAATCAGACAAAGTGGTTCATTTGAGATCAAAATGATTTTCAAGTGTTGGCTATGTCCGGGGTATAGGCTCAAGGCGTGACACTCTATTACTGGGGTTGATTTTCATGGCAGAAACTATTTTCCTAAAAACAAATTTTCACTCTCTAACCAAAAATAAAAAAATATTTTTCTAAAAAATATTTTTATTCACTAACCAAACAATAGAAAGTATGTTTCTACTCACCAACCAAACATGAGAAAATAAGTTAGAAATCAACTTATTTTTCAAGAAAATATTTTTTAGGAAAACATTTGCCTTCACACGAAACACACCCTTAGGGAGATGATTAACAACCACACAAATACCTGACAATTGTTTTAGATTACAAATTTCAAAAGTTTTTTTCTTAAACACTGTGAAGTCAAATGATGCCACATAAAATAAAAGGAAAAAGGCTCAAATATGGCATCGAACTTTGAGAAAAGGCTCATTTATGTTATCCGTTAAAAGTTTGGCTCATTTATGCCATTACCGTTTGAGAAAAGACTCATCTATGCCATTATTTTGAACTCCAGTTTTGCAAAACTACTTAAACACTTTTACATTATAGTTTTGGTTCAAATGTAGTCTTTTTTTTATCATTCTTCTTCAAGAATGCCAAGAACACATGAATAACTTCCAAATTTTCAAATTCTTCAAATATTCACGAAATCACCCCAAATTTCATGAGTAGCATCCCTCCAAGTTAGATACCAAAACTCAATATCTTTTAAAGTCAAATTCAACCTAACTCAAGAAGACCTATTTGAAATTTTTCTTCAAAGTTTCACAATTTAGGTGGAAAAAATATTCTAAAAACAAAAAAAAGAAAAATTAGTCCCAAAATTTTAAAAATTTGCTTTGATTTGTGTTTTTATTGTTGTTTTTTTTGTATTAGATCCTTATTCCTTAGTGTTTTTCGAGTTTATGTTCAAAATTTCATTTAATTTAGAGTTGAGGAGAATATTTTATCATTGAAGAAGGTTAAATTTCTTATACTTTGAAGAAAAATTTCAAGTGGGTCTTGTTGAGTTAGGTTGAATTCAAGCTAAAACAATATTGAGTTTTGGTATCTAGCTTGGAGGAACGCTACTCTTGAAATTTGAGGTGATTTCATGAATATTTGAAAATTTTGAAAAATTGAGATTCTTGGTGGTCTTCATATGTTCTTGGTATTCTTGAAGAAGAATGGCCAAAAACACCACATTTGATTCAAAACTCTAATTTAAAAGTGTTTAAAGTTGTTTAAGTGTTTTGCAAAATCGGAGTTAAAAAATAATGGCATAGATGAGTCTTTTGTCAAACGGTAATGACATAAATGAGCCATACTTTTAACAGATGACATAAATGAGCCTTTTCTCAAAGTCCAATGGCATATTTAAGTTTTTTCCCTTTAAAAATGATAGGGTAAGAGTTACGGAGGTTTTAATGTTTTAATTTTTTTCTAAATTACGGAGGTTTTAATGTTTTGATTTTTTTTTTCTAAATTTGAATAATTAAAAATAAAAATATTGTATAGTTAAGAGTTACTTTCATATCCCAACTCCTAATATAACATTTATTATTGTTTCAACTATCAGTTATGTTATACTAGTTGCTACAAATCTGCTAATAGGGAAGATTTTCTGGTTAGAATTTTCACTTTGATTCTAGTTAGAAAAAAGGGTGTGTAATTAGGGTGGGAGGGGTGTATGTATTAGGTATGTTGAAGCATAGTTGAACATTCTTGATTGAAAAACTATGTAATATATATAGGTCATATATGAATATATCATTGATAATTTTGTGGTCTAGTTTTGCCAGCAACCACTCCAAATTAAGGACGTATCTTTATGGCAATTAGGGATGTCAATGGAACGTGTTAGAAAGAATTTATACAGACTGTCGACTCAAATATTACTTAGGATGAAATGAACTAGATCAAGATGGTCTAAACAATAGGTCATAGCTCATCTTATGATCATAGTGTTTGAACCAACTTGCACACACGTCGACTAATTTTATAGAATGCTTGCCACTTCTAGCTAGTTTCATCTCATTTATTGCAATCCATTCTCTTATTTAATATTGCGATTAGAGAATTGACACTGCATAAACGAAGTAACTTTTTTTGGGGTTTCTATTCTATATATTATATCTGTATTAGGTATTGATCAGAGCTCAAGATGAAAAGTATCACATTGGAGGGTGAAAAAGTCACTACAAAACACAACTTCATATTCAAAGCTCAAACTCGAGACCATAATGGAAGAAGGAGTACTTACGACTAGGGATGTTCACGGTTTAGATAAAAATTGATCCAAATTGAAAATAAAAAAATCAAACCAAATTCTAATAATTTGGATTTGGTTTGATTTTTAAAAATTGATCATGTATAGCTTGGGTTTGGGTTTGTTTGAATATATCAAATAAATAACCAAATCAAACCGACAAATTATATACATATGTTTTATAATTATACGTAAAAATAATTTTAAAGATCTTGTATACATTTTCATCAAATTTTATTTTTTAATCTATTTATGAAAGCATAAATATTCAAGATAAAAAAATTTATCTTAATAATTCACGTATAGGAGAATTCTTGGTAGGACTAGAATTGTCAGTATCTCTTCTTTCCATACCAAAATGATGAATTTTGAAACCTTCTTCATAGTAAATTTAGTGATCTAAAATTCTATAATATCAGTTGTTCTAATTATTTTTTTTATTTTAAATGTATTGTTGTCACTTTTTTCCTGTTTTGAATGTGTCATTGATTTTATTTTTGTGTATGGTTAATAACCAAATGACTGAATCAAACCAATCGAAACCAATAAATATATGTAATAATTATTTTGATTTGGTTTTGAGAATTTAAAAATTGATTATGTTTATTTGATTTGAATTTTTACCAATAACCAACCCAAATCGGTTCGTGAACACCCTGCTTACGACTCTCCACAACCTTATCAGTGTATATAAAGCAATTAAAAAGGCAGGGTTTCTGTGATCAATGAGTGGCCAGCTATACATAGCACACTTCCATGACTGGAAAGCAACATGTATGATAAGCAATAACAATTAGCAAGCTTTGCTTCAAAGTCAACTTTACAAGACCGCTAAATCTCTAATAATAGATACCACAGAGGAAAGTTTGTTTCCCCTGCTCAGAAACTGATAAAAGGATAATTTACTAGAAGCAATGATTCAAAAGTCTGACCATCCATAAGCAACTCATTATCAAACTACTAGAGTATGAAATAACATACACATTCAAAATAGCTCGGCAATATACACCGAGGGTTATCTAATTTACAATGTCCCAAACCCCTCAGATATAAGGCTAACCCCAGATCCACCACCAGTCTGATGCAACATAGTATCAATTTCATCACCATCCTCCATCTCAAGCTGTCAAAAAAATATGTAAAGAGAAGTAATGAGACAACATATTACTGAATAGATGAAACATAGAAAAATGCTAGATGAGAAACAAGAAAAGGACCATTGGTTGGTGAAGAAAAGGGAAGAAAGAAAAACCACAGTAGGAGTCTGCTCAACCTTGAGAGGACGTCCATCAAACAAGAAGGCAATAGCATTGAAGTCCATTGATTAAATGTTACAGTAAACATTCATGAGCTTTCTTAGCTTGGTGGTTCTCTTCATCTTGGAAAACACCTCAACCCCATCTTACAAAAATTGGTCAACTTCAGAGATTCTACATACTAAAATATGGATTATCAACTATCGTCATTCAAAAATATTTCCACATGAATACTGAGGAACAGTGACAATAGAAGGGGATGGATCTGAACAAGCTTATATGAAGCATAAATGGATTTGTATATTCATAAACAATAGCTATACCATGTACAATACATTAATAAGTAACATTTCCATATTTTTTTTAAGATGGTAACCGAGCCAGCTCGCATGCAGTTTCACTGTTCCACCACATACCTACTACCTCACTCCAACAAGTACGAGTCAACACACCCAAGGTTTAGTTGATTTAGATAAATTGAAAAAAATTTCCTTAATTCTTCTTTTGCCTGTGCTAAGATTTGAACCTGGTTCTCCTTCCACTTGATTCACCACTAGATTACACTCCTAGATGTGGAAGGCCCTTACGAGTTCAACGATGAACTAGTCAAGTATAGTTGATATATACATCGAATATACAAGAACCAAACTCTCCTTTATGCACCCAAGGCTTTGGTCTAGCATAGCACTCTACACATGACGTGTGCGTTAGACGTATGTCATAGGTTTAAAAGTCTAATGTATAGCTGGAGAAAGGTAAAACCACAAGCCCTTATCCACAAACTTTGAATCATGAACCTTGCACTCAGGATTTTTTAAACATGAACCACTGGCCAGAAATTTCTCGGTTATAAAAATTACTCTGTTTCAGTAAGTAAATGGAATAGCAATCATAGGCTAACAACCTGACTGACAACCCTGATTTGCCAAAACTCATTTTCTAGGTTCGAAGGGTTCGTTCAAAATGAGATATAAGATATAACTAATCTTGAAATTAATTTTATGATGAGTTTATACCATGTTTAGTTGTAAAATCATTGATGATTTATCATGAGATTGTTAAACCAACACTGTAGTATTAATTTTTATCCCATAACAATCATGCTATAATTAATCACGGATAACTTGTTCCTCAACTAAACGATGCTAAGAGTTCACCCAAAACAAAAACTTCAAACTCTATACACTCACCACACAATCCATAAAATAGGAAAAAAAATAAAAATTAAACTAATCACTTGGTCAAAACCTATAACAATTAGCATCATCAACAATTGCAACCAAAAAAATGAGAAAAGAATAAAAAAATCACAAAAAAATAGAGACCTTGCCCTTCACTTTGAGGTTAATGTAGCCACCATTGTCAATGGGCTTCTTCTCTTCTTCTTGCTGAGTGACTCCTGACATTCCACTCTTCTGTTTCTTCTTCTCTTCTATGTCACACTATATTTCTGCCATTTTTCTTAGCTAGCTCCTTCCTATAACTAATGGCCTTTTTCTAGAGATTAAATGGATGGTCAAGATGCATTTTTAAATTTTTAATCTGACGGATGACCTTGTTCCACGACTAAATGATTCGTTTCATGTTCTAATGAATAAGTACAAAATTAAGTTCAAAATGCAACATTTATTAACTTAAAATTTCTAATAAATGACAAAAGTGACCTCAACAATTACTTCTAGACTAAGTTTAAATGATCGTAGTGTATAGGAGAAAACGGCATAATTGAGGTCAACATGTCCTCGTGATTCAAAGTCACCTTTTTGAATACTAATTTTGATGGTTGTTATGTATTAGCAAATCTGACAAAAGTGATGAATACTAATTTGGATGGTTGTTATGTATTAGCGAAACTGACAAAAATAATTTTTTATATGAAATATTTATTAAATAAAAAGTTTTAATACATGTGAATGTGACCTCATGATTCTCGATTACTCTTTGACTATGTTTGGCTGATCGTAACGTATGGGACAAAACGACCAAAAATGGTGTCAATGTGTCCACTTCATGAAGAGTCACTTTATTGAATACTAATTTAGATGGTTGTTATGTATTTACAAATCCGAAGAAAATGATTTTTATATGCAACATTTATTAAACTAGTTTAGTGTACATGCTTTGCACGTGTGTAGCGTTTCAATTAATAAAAAAATAAATAAAAATTATTACATGAGCACACAACTGTAAATAATTATGTAAATATTACTATCTCATATCATTAAGTTCATAAATAGTTTTTTTCTATTCCTATTGTAGGATGCAAATCAACTTCATTTTATTTGACAATAATAGTAGAAAATATAAGTGAACTTCTGATTCTACATATGTCTTTTTTCCTCATCCAGTGTCAAGTGTCCTAAGAATGGAGCAATCTCATTATAGCACTACAACTAAGGTTAGTATATGTGAAAAGTGACCTCATGATTCTCCATTACTTCTTTGGCCACGTTTGGATGATCATAATGTATGGGAGAAAATGATTTGAATGGTCTAAACATGTCCTTCTCAGTCACTTTATTGAATACATATTTGAATGATCGTTACATATTAGCAAAAATAACCAAAATTATCTTTCATATACAATATTTATTAGATTAAAAATTTTAATATATGTTAAAAATGACCTCGTGATTCTTGATAACTTCTTTGACCTTTTGTTTGGATGATCATAATGTATGTAAAAAATGACATAAATGATCTTAACATATTCTCGTGATTCTCAATCACTTTATTGAATACACATTTGAATGATTGTTATATATTAGCGAAAATGAAGAAAATGAACTTTCATATTTGATAGTAGATTTATAGTAGTCCTCTAAGTATGTATTTAGTAGTTTTAGGCATTTAAATTTGTGCAAAGTGAAGACTTTTAGTCTCCATCAAATATGTATAGGACTTGTTTGATAGATTTGACATAATTTAGTACTTCTTTTATTTCATTTTAGTTGTTATGTAGCATTTTTTTGAAAGCTAATGTAACACTTCCTAATTTCTTCTATGTAGTTTGGAGTAGATGCATAGAGGATGTTGAGAAAAGACTGAGAGAAGCTACAGAAAAAGGTTCACGAGGGCCATTTACGACTCATAGACAGGTCTATGACTTGTAGAATGGGTCTCATAAAACCTCCAGGTGACTTGGTAAATTTTTTTAAGTATGAGAGCTATATGAGAGAAGGTATACGACCCATAAAGTATTCCACGGCTCATAGATTGGTTTCATGAATTGATGGTCTAAATATCAACTTTCAGCATCTTGAATTACGAGTTAGCAGATGACTTGTAGAACAGTTTACAACTTGTAGAGGAGGTTTCGTACCAAATTTCAGTAACTCAATTTCAGGACCCCTACTTCATGAGAGATTGGCTACGACTCGAAGAATGGTCTATGGCTCATAGGCGAGCTCCCGTAGACTCAGGCGACAATTATTGATATGATATTGAGGTAAAGTTTCAAAAATTGAAAGCATGAACCCTAAATTGCATAATTCTATCAAATTTTATGCATGGATTGAGTTGAGGTTTGAGTTTGATATTGATTTGATGAGTTGAGTAATTTGAGTATTATAGAGCATGAAAAGCATATTGAACCTAGTCACTTATACTACCATGAAACTTACTTTCATTGCATGATGAGTCAAATTAAGTAAGTCTAAATGGTTGTATGAGTCTAAGTTGAGTTCGATTGTTTGCATTAATTGACTGAGTAGATGAGTAACTGAGACGAATTGAGATGAGGTAATCCAATGGGGTTGAGATTTGAGTTGATTGACTGAGCATTGAGGATTGAGTTAATTGATGAGTTGAGCATGTTTTAGTCTTAGGAGGAGTATCGAACACTAAGCTGGGAGCGAGTATACTTCTACTTTAACCCATAGAACTATGTTGCCAACATAGGATAGTCGTACAACTCATTTTGACGACTTTTGTCCAAAAAGTGGACACTTACCATTGCTCCAAGAGAGAGTTGATCATCCTTTACCGTGACAAGTTTAGGACGACTTCATTGTTCATCACCAAACTAAATATGATGGGATTGGATGTCGGTTAAGAGAAACTCCTAAGCAATCTTGATTGAGCATGATAATTTCAATTGAGTTTATTTTTACTGAGTATATTTTAAAAGCATGATTTATATTAAACTTGCATATACTGACTTAAGCATGAGTTGTTGAGTCGAGATGAGTGAGTTGAGTGTTATTTTCATGAGCTATTTTACATAACAGTATATTTCATATTTTGATGTCCATTTGGACCTGCATTATTTTATGATGCAGATACAGGTGATAGAGGACTTTAGCCTGCACATCATTAAGGTTCAGATCAGTGCATACTCCAGAGTTGGTGAGTCCTCCTTACTTTCTGAAGGATCCCTTTTATCTTTTGATTTGATCTAGTACTTTTCTTTCTTGATTTGGGGTGTTTATGGCCTATCATTATGCCATCTAGATTGTTGAGTAAAGGCTTCATCGACACTGAATGAAGGATATTATTGAGTGTTTTGTATTTCTAAACTTATTCTTTTGAACCTATGGGATAGTAGAGTGTTGTTTATCTTAATGATACCTTTCTATTTGAGTTATTCTTCCACTGTCAAGTTAATGTGATGAAGGCCAGCTAGTTCTCTTAGGGAATCAACAATGGTTCTTCAAGTGTCGACTATGCCAAGGGTATCCTCTTAGGGCTTGACAAACTTGATATTAGAACACAGAGTTCAAGAGTCCTAGGGAGTCTATGAAGTAATGTCTAGTAGAGTCTTGTTCATGGGTGTGTTATGCACTACACTTCATAAACAAGAGGATATAGGACATTAGGAACTGTTACACTTTCTTGTATTTTGAGTTTGTGCAATAGAGTTAAAACTCTACAAAGCTCTCATCTAACTCATATATTATGCGCTTGTACATCATGCCTCCTAAATGCACCATAACCCAAAGGAATGCTTCAGCCAGCAATGCTAAGAACCCTACTCTAAAGGTTCTTTTTCAGATGGAAATGAGTGGCCGAGATCGATCGACCGGAACTGCTGATGTTCATGTGACACCGATCGCTCCACCTGCTTCTACTACAGATGTTGATTTTGGAGGAGCTATTATGATGCTCATATAATTGGCAACTGTCTAGAGGGGAATCAGGGCTCCCAAACTCCTAAATCTAGCTCTCAAGAGCCAACAACTGCCACCAGACCGAGAGACTTCTGAGGATGAACCCACCGGTCTTCACCGGGTCAAAGATTGAGGAGGACCCTCAGAACTTCATTGATGAAATGTGAAAGGTACTAAAAACTATGTAGAGCCCACTGCTTAGGATGAGTTCTTAATGCCTTCCTCGATAACTTCTTTCCTCAAGAGTTGAGGGAGGCAAATGTTGAGGAGTTCATAAATTTGAAACAAGAGGGGCTAACTGTCAAGGAGTATAGCCTGAAATTTATCTAGTTATCCAGGTATGCCCCAGATATGGTCCAGGATATGAGACGAGGATGAAAAAATTCGTATCTGGGTTGGGTAGACATATGAAGAAGGAGTGCAAGGCAGTATTGCTGATCCCAAGTACGGATATTTCTAGAATGATGGTTGATGCCCAGAAAATTGAGAGTGATAAGAAGAAGAACAAAGAGGAGCATCTGAGTAAGAAGGCCAAGTCACTAGGGCTCGAGCCCTATTAGACTAAGCAGCGTAAGGGAGATAAGTCATACTTCCAAAAGAGGTCCTTTAGCTATCTTCCATCTTCAGCTAGTGCACCAACCTCGAGCCACATGTATGAGAACAAGTCCCAAGGTCTGCCAAACTTTAGGGCACAGGGTGCACAGTCTCAAGCCAATTTGACTCTTGGCTCTAAAGGGAAGCCACCTTGTGGGAAATATAGCAGGGCGCATATGGGAGAATGTAGAGATGGAGGGAATAATTGCTACAAGTGTAACCAACTGGGCCATTTTTAGAGGGAGTGTTCGATATGGGGTAATAAGGCCCAATCCTCTACCACAGCACCACCAGCAAAGGGTAACTAGAGAGGTACTGCACTAAGGGCAAGAGGTAGGATAAACCATCTATATGCAATAGGGAATCGACAGGAACAAGAGGTTACACCAGTTGTTGTGATGGGTATGCTTCGAGTTTTTACCTTTCCTTGCTATGCTTTACTTGATACTGGTGTAACTTGTTCTTTTGTGACACTATATGTGGCTAGTAGATTTGACATTCTTCCTGAGTGTTTGCTTGAGCCATTTTCTAGTTCTACTCCTGTTGGTAAGTCCATTCAAGCCGAGAGAATCTATAGAGGTTGTATGGTGTCCATCTATCATAGGGATACTCTTGCTGATTTGATTGAGTTAGAGATGCATCTGGGAGAATGTAGAAATGGAGGGAATAGTTGCTACAAGTGTGACCAATTGGGCCATTTTCAGAGGGAGTATCTAATATGGGCAATAAGGCCCAATCCTCTACCATAGCACCACTGCGAGGGGTAACCAAAAAGTTGCTGCACCAAGGGAAGGTGGTGGGATAAACTATCTGTATGTGATGTTGAATCGACAAGACCAAGAGGTTGCACCAAATGTTGTGACGGGTATACTTTGAGTTTTAACCTTTCCTTGCTATGCTTTACTTGATCCGGGTGTAACATGTTCTTTTGTGATGCCATATGTGGTTGGTAGATTTGATATCCTTCTTGTATATTTAGTTGAGCCATTTTTTGTTTCTACTCCTGTTTGTGAGTCCATTCAAGCTGAGAGAATCTATAGAGGTTATGCGATGTCTATCTATCATAGGGATACTCTTGCTGATATGATTGATTTAGAGATGATCGATTTTGATGTAATCCTTGGTATGACTGGCTTCTTGCCTATTATACCTCTGTTGATTGCAAAACTCGAGCTGTCAAATTTTAGTTTTCGAATGACCCTTTCAATGAGTGGAAGGGAGATTCTTTTGCACCAAAGGGTAAGTTTATTTCTTACCTTAAAGTCCGAAGACTGATCTTTAAGGGATGTATCTATCACTTTGTGTGAGTCAAGTCTGGCAAAGTTGAGCCCCCTCCTCCTAATTCTGTCTCGATCATGAGCGTGTTTCCTAATATATTTCCTAAGGATCTACCCAGTGTCTCTCCTGATAGGGAGACTAACTTCAGAATTGATATTCTTTATGAGTCCAATCTATTTCCATCCCACCATATAGAATAGCGCCGGCGGAGTTGAAAGCGTTGAAGGAGCAATTAAGGGATTTGCTAGAAAAGGGATTCACAAGGCTGGGTGTCTCTCCATGGGGTGCTTTTGTCTTGTTCGTGCGAAAGAAGGACGGTTCCCTTAGGATGTGTATTGACTACCGTCAGTTGAATAAAGTGACATTCAAGAATAAGTATCCCCTTTCGAGGAATGATGACTTGTTTGACCAACTTCAGGGTGCTACTATTTTCTCTAAGACAGACATCAAATTAGGCTATCACTAATTGAAAGTGAGAGAATGTGACATCCCAAAGATGGCTATTCGAACTCAATATAGTCAGTTCGAGTTCTTGGTGATGTCGTTTGGGTTGACAAATGCACCTGCGGCCTTTATGGATCTAATGTATAGTGTATTCAGATACTATCCTGACATATTTGTGATCGTGTTTATTGATGATTTTTTGGTGTATTCCAGAGATGAAGAGGAATATGCCAATCACCTTAGAATTGCGTTGTAGATGCTCAGAGAGAATGAGTTCTATGCAAAGTTTTCTAAGTGTGAGTTTTGGCTCAAATCTGTGGCTTTCTTGGGTCATATGGTTTCTGGAGATGGAATTAGAGTGGACACTCAAAAGATTGAGGTGGTTAAGAACTGTCCAAGGCCAACCTCACCCGACCGAGATAAGGAGTTTTCTGGGATTGGCTGGCTATTACTGAAGGTTTATTGATGGATTTTCTTCCCTATCTGCACCATTGACTAGAGTGACTCAAAAGAAGGTCAAGTTTTAATGGTCTGACGAGTATGAGAGATATTTCCAAGAGCTGAAGAGGAGATTAACTACTGCACTAGTGTTGACCTTTCCTGATGGGACGGATAGATTTGTTATCTACTGCGATGCTTCGAGAGTGGGATTGGGATGTGTATTGTTACAGAGGGGGAAGGTTGTTGCTTACGCTTCTAGACAACTTAAGGTGCATGAGAAAAACTATCCCACTCATGTCTTGAAGTTGGCGATAGTAGTGTTTGCTCTTAAACTATAGCACTACTATTTATATAGAGCACATATTGATGTATTCACAGACCATAAGAGCCTGCAATACGTTTTCACCTAGAAGGAGCTTAACTTTAGGCAGAGGAGATGGCTTGAGTTGTTCAAAGACTACGACATGAGCATTCTCTACCATCTAGGGAAAGTTAACATGGTTATTGATGCTGTTAGCTGATTGTCCATGGGAAGCACCGCCCATGTAGAGGAGGGGAAGAGAGAGTTAGCCAAAGAGGTTCATAGACTGGCGTAATTGGGAGTTTAATTAGATGAATCGGCAAAGAAGGAGTTCTTGTGTATAATGGGTCTGTATCATCTCTAGTAGTGGAGGTGAAAGAGAAACAAGATCAAGATCCTATTTTATTCCAATTGAAGGAGGTTGTGCATAAACAGAAGGAGATGGTTTTCTCCAAAAGGGGAGATGGAGTATTGAGGTATCAAGGCAGATTATGTGGTCCAGATGTTGATGATGTTCGAGAGAGGATCATGGTAGAGGCCCACAGTTCTAGATATTCCATCCAGCTAAGGTCTATCAAGATGTACCATGACTTGAGAGAAGTCTACTGGTGGAATGGAATGAAGAAAGACATTGTTGAGTTTGTTTCCAAGTGCCCGAAATGTCAACAAGTTAAAGTTGAACACCAAAGGCCATGTGAAGTAGCTTAGAACTTTGAGATTCTGAAGTAGAAATGGTAGATGATTAACATGGACTTTGTCATGGGCTTACCGAGGGCCCGCAGACAACATGATTCAATTTGGGTTAAAGTGGATAGGATGACAAAATCTGCACACTTCTTGGTAGTCAAGATGACTGACACCGAAGAGGATTATGCCCGATTATATATAATGGAGATTGTTAAACTGCATAGAGTCCCTCTATCTATAATCTCAGATAGGGAAGCTCAATTCACCGCCCAGTTTTGGAGATCCTTTCAGAAGGGTATGGGTATGAAGGTGCACCTTAGCACTGTTTTTCACCCGCGGATGGATGGCCAAGCAGAGCATACTATTTAGACGTTGGAGAATATGTTGAGAGCCTACGCCATTGACTTTAAAGGTAATTATGATGACCACTTGTCTTTGATAGAGTTTTCTTACAATAACACCTTCCATTCGAGCATCCAAATGGCCCCATATGAGGCACTCTATGGGAGGAGGTGTAGGTCGCGGATTGGATAGTTTGAGGTAGGTAAATAGAGTTGATTGGACCAGACCTGGGTCTCCAAGCTATGGAGAAGGTGAAGATCATTTCAGAAAGGTTGAGGACTATACAGAGTTGACAGAAATCCTACATAGATGTTAGAAGAAGAGACTTAGAGTTTGAGGTCAATGATTGGGTGTATTTGAAAGTGTCGCCCATGAAAGGAGTGATGAGGTTCGAAAAGAAAGGAAAGTTGAGTCTGCAGTACACTGGCCCTTATCAAATCATAAAGAGATTGGACAAGGTGGTAGATGCATTAGAGTTACTATCAGAGTTAGCGACCATCCACCCAGTCTTTCATGTTTCTATACTTAAGAAGTGTTTGGGAGATCCACAGTTGGTAGTGCTTGTCGAGAGTATTGGAGTGAAAGATAGTCTAAGTTATGAGGAGATTAGTATCCAAATCCTTGATCATCAGGTTCGCAAGCTAGGAACCAAAGAGATTGTATTCATCAAAGTATTGTGGAGGAACTAATTCACAGAAGAAGCTACTTGGGAGGCGGAGGAGGATATGAAGGACAAATACACTCATTTTTTCTTGTCTGTCGATGATGAGAGAGTTGAAGGTAATGAATTCCCTCTAAATTCTCGCATTCCCATTCCTTGAGTTCTCCTTTCATTCTTAGTATGATAGCCGATAGAGTTCTAGAGTCCGAGTGAGGATTGATGTGATGTACTGACTGTTTGATTGTTTTACTTGCTGAATTTCTTGATTTATTTATTGCATAGGTGAGATGAGAGTTGGTTGATTGTGCCTTATCCCAAATCCCTAGATTTTTCATCATTCAAGGATGAATTATCCTAAGAGGGAGATAATGTAACACCCTTTAATTCCTTCTATCTAGTTTGGAGTAGATACATAAAGGATGCTGAGAAATGACTAAGAAAAGTTGTAGAAGAAGGTCCACCAGGGCTATTTACGACTCGTAGAATGGGTCTCGTAAAATCCCCAAGTGACTTGGTAAAATTTTCTAAGTCTGAGGCACATATACGAGAAGGTATATGATCCGTAAAGCATTCCACAACTCGTAGATTGGTTTCGTAAATTGATGGTCCAAATATCAACTTTTAGTCTCTTGAATTATGAGTTAGCAGACAACTCATAGAACAATTTATGACTCGTAGAGGAGGCTTTGTGACAAATTCCAGTAACTCAAATTTTAGGTTCCTTAGTTTATGAGAGGTTATCTACGACTCGTAGAATAGTCTAGGGCCTATAGATGGGATCTTGTAGACTTAGGCAACAATTTTACAAGGGGTGTTTTCATCTATTCTAATCCCTTTTTAATTAAATCCTTGACCATTTTAGGCTTGAATAAAGCCTTAAAACAAAACTCTAGGTGTATTATTCACCATTCTTCACCATAAGGGTTTCTTGAGAACACTTAAAGAGGGAGAAGAGCGAGACTTCTTGATTCTATCATGAAGATCAATTGGAGTTTGATTTTTCCTTCTATCCCAGGTTGTAAGGTTTACTAAAGTGTGGAATTACCTTTGTTCATATGTCCCCTTCATTTACTCGAGTTAAGATTTGGAAAAGAGTTAAGATTTGGGAAATTAAATACTAAGTTCTTGCATTTATTATGAATTCTCCTGATAATGTATGAAGTACCTGCTGCATTGCGTAATTATTGATATGATATTGAGGTAAAGTTTCAAAATTGAAAGCATGAACTCTAAATTGCATAATTCTATGAAATTTTATGCATAGATGTTGCAGTTTAAGTTTGATATTGATTTAATGAGTTGAGTAATTTGAACATTATAGAGAATGAAAAGCATATTGAACCTACTCACTTATACTACCATGAACCTTACTTGCATTGGATGATGAGTCAAATGAGTGAGTCTAAATGACCATATGATTTGAGTTCAATTGTCTTCATTGGTTGACTAAGTGGATGAGTACCTGAGATAAGTTGAGATGAGGTAACCCAATGGGGTTGAGATTTGAGTTGATTTACTGAGCATTGAGGATTGAGTTGATTGATGAGTTGAGCATGTTTTAGTCTTGGGAAGAGTATCAAGCACCAATCTGGGAGCGAGTAAACATCTACTTTAGCCCACAGAACTATGTTGCCAGCGTAGGATAGTCCCACAGCTCGTTCTGGCGACTCTTGTCCCAAAAGTGGACATTTACCATGGATCCAAGAGATAGTTGATGTCACGCCCTAGAAGGGTACCCTAGGCATAACTGACACTCAGAGAATATTGCTAGCCCCCAAGCGAACCACCTAGTCTCATCGCATTTGTTCAGTCAATTCATTAGCGAAAGATAACAAAAAATATCTATCTATCAGAGGGCTATAGGCTAGCAACTCTGTCTACCATAAAAGAAATGCGAATAATATAGTAGTCTCAATAATTAAGAAATAGAGAAATCGACTGGAACATCCACTATTAGTTGTCTATGTCTATGAAGCCATTATAGCTAGTGTTTATGAAGGTACCATGATAGGCCATGGCCACCACAATCTAATGAAATAACTCAAAATAGATAAAAAGATAAATACGTCCTTCAAAAGCAAGGGAGGACTCACCAAGTCTCTGTCTGGGGATCTGTGAACCTTAATGATTAGCTTGTTGAAGTCCTCTGTCTACAGAATCTGCATCATAAAATGATATAGTGCCAAAAGGACGTTAGTACGTGGAATGTACTATATGTAAAATAGCCTAAAGTAAATAATAAGGGCTATATAATATATAATAACACCAGTTCATCCATCACTCAACCTCAACTCAGAGTAAGGAACATGACTCTATCACATCACCATCTACCAAGACATCACAGTATCACATCAATCTCAGAGCACTATCAATATAAAACCTATCTGGGAGTTTCTATAATCGACAATCACCACCTATGAGCCAGTGATGATACAACGAAGAGGTGTCATTGCCTTATTTGGCCTGTAAGTTCACTAATTCCATCAGCTTCAGCCAATAACATACTCATCTCAAGACCCAGACCACAACAATCTATACAATCGGATAGTCAAGGCTCTAGACATTACTCCTAAGTTCATTCTTGAAGTCTTTTACATAGAATTTATGTAGGGTAAATACATATCACACAATAATACATATAAACAATTAATTCAAAATATGATAATCATCAATTTATGATATTATATAGAAATTAAAGATTAATTTCTAGAAAATCTTCAAGAATTACAACTCAAAACCTATCAACTATAAACCTACTACATGCATTGGGGCACATGAAAGAACAATTCCATGTTCTAGATACCTTTACATACAGGGATGAAGATTGTACAAATCTTCTACAAGAATTCGGACCCAACCTTTGAAACCCTCAACTCTTTCTCCTTCTTCTCTCAGTTCTCCCATTGAAACTTAGAAAATAATGGGTTTCGAAACCCTTCGTATGTGTTTAAGACTTGAAAACACGTTTTGGGACTTAAAAATAGGTTGGGAATACCCAAAATACCCTTTTCGTATTTAAAATAAAAATTGCCAAAAAAATTGTACTAGTTTGCGACGTGCCAAGGGCGCGGACCAATACATTTCATGAATTTTCAGAAATTTTCAATTCTTGTCGAATAATTAAAAAAAATACAAAGTGTTGCTTCGCTCCCCCTCCGCATCGCGCCAGGGGCGCGAACAGGCACTGTCTCGGCATTAATTAGCAAAAATGATTTTTTTCTTCGGTTGCTCTTAAATCAAGTTGAGACCATTTTCCTACTTGATTCTCTGCGCTGATCGCAAATCCGGTCTCGAATTTCCTATCGGAGCTTTAGAAGACCCGTTATGCGCATGATTACGTTTTAGGGGCATTTCAGTAATTTTACGAGGTGTTATATCATCTCCTCCTTGGGATCATTCATCCTCGAATGATGAGTAAAAGTAGAATAAAGGACGAGTAACCTCAAAACTCATCTCGTTCCTCACTCGGGAACTCTTGAACTATCGAACTCTCAACTATCCATCACTTATCCATCTCTATCTTAGACTTGGGAATAGAATCGAATTAAGACATCAACTCAAAGAAGGAGGACATTTAATAACTTTAAGGATAAGGACATTACCTTCGACATCATCATCATTTGGCATGAATAGGTTTGGGTATTTTAGTTTCATCGCGTCCTCAGCTTCCCACGTAGCATCTTCGACAAATTGATTGCTCCATAGAACTTTGACGGAGGCTATCTCTTTATTCCTCAGCTCACGAGCTTATCAATCAAGGATTTGGACTGGCATTTCTTCATAGGATAGGCTATCCTTCACTCCTGTACTCTCAATAGGGATTGCTAAAGTAGGATCTCCCAAACACTTCTTTAGCATTGACACATGGAACACAGGGTGAACTCCATCTAAATCGAAAGGCAAGTACAACTCATAAGCGACCTTCCCAGTCCTTCTCACAATCTGATATGGTCCAATATAACATGGAATCAATTTCCCCTTCTTACCAAACCTCATGCTACCCTTCATAGGTGACACCTTCAAGTACACGCAACTATCCACCTCAAACTCCAAGTCTCCTCTTCTCACATTTGTATAAGACTTCTGACGACTTTGTGCTATCTTCAACCTTTCTCTGATGACTTTCACCTTCTCCTTAGACTGGTGAACAAGATTAGGTCTGATCAATTCAGCTTCACCAATCTTGAACTATCCAATTAGTGATCTACATCTCCTCCCATATAATTTGTCGTTAAGGGTCATGTGAATGCTGGCATGGTAACTATTATTGTATGCAAACTCAATCAATGGTAGATGGTCATCCCAATTACCCTTGAAGTCAATAGCATACGCTCTCAGCATATCCTCCAAAGTCTGAATGGTGTGCTCTTCCTGATCTGTCTGAGGGTGAAAAGTGGTGCTCAGATGTACTTTCATGCCCAATCCCTTCTGGAAAGATCTCCAAAATAGGGAGGTGAATTGAGCTCCTCTGTCCGAGATGATGGAGAAGGGAACCCCATGCAACCTCACAATCTCATGAATGTATAGTCGGGCATACTCCTCAGCCATATTAGTTTTCTTGACTACAAAGAAGTGGGCTGCTTTAGTTATCCGGTCAATAATAACCCATATCGAATCATGCTGCTTTCAGGATCTTGGTAAGCCAGTAATGAAATCCATGTTGATCATCTTCTACTTCCACTTAGGAATTTCAAAGTTCTTAGCTAATCCACTCGGTCTCTAATGTTCAACCTTGACTTGTTGACAATTGGGGCACTTAGAGACAAATTCACTAATGTCTTTCTTCATCCTATTTCACCAATAGACTTCTCTCAAGTTATGGTACAATTTGGTTGAACCGAGGTGAATGAAATATCTGGAGCTATGAGCTTCGACCATGATCCTATCTCGAACGCCATCAATGTTGGGCACATACAATCTTCCTTGATACCTCAACACCCCCATCTCCCCCTTTGAAGAAAACCAGCACCTTCTGCTTGTGAACCTCTTCTTTCAATTGGAACAAGACAGGGTCTTGGTCTTGCTTTTCTTTCACTTCTAACACTAGGGATAAAGCAGAACCATTCTGAACATTGATTTCACCTTCGTTGTTCTCCTTAAGTTGTACTCCTAATCGAGCCAATCTATGTACTTCCTTGGCTAATTCTCTTCCCATCCTCCACATACGTAGTGCTACCCATAAACATCCTGCTAAAAGCATCAGCAACAATGTTAGCCTTACCTGGGTGGTAGAGAATGCTCATGTGATAATCTTTGAGCAACTCCAACTACCTCCTTTGTCGCAGGTTGAGCTCTTTCTGGCTGAACACGTACTGCAAGCTCTTATGGTGAGTACACACATCCACATGCACTCCGTAAAAATAGTAATGCTAAATCTTAAGTGCGAATACCACCACAGCCAACTTGAGAGCGTGAGTCGGATAATTCTTCTCATGGACCTTAAGTTGTCTAGAAGTATAGACTATCACCTTCCTCCTCTGCATTAGCATATAGACAAATCCAATTTTGGATGCATCACAGTATACCACAAAGTCCCCTGTCCCATTGGGAAAAGTCAAAGCTGGGGTTGTAGTCAATCTAGTCTTCAACTCTTGGAAACTTCTTTCATATTCCTCAGACCACTGAAAGGTGGCCTTCTTCTGAGTTAGCTTAGTCAATGGTGCTGACAGATAAGAGAAGCCTTCAACAAATCATTGATAGTAGCCTGCTAAACCCAAGAAGCTTCTTATTTCCATTAGAGAAGTTGGTCTTTGCTAGTTCTTAACCGCTTCAATTTTATGAGTATCCACCCGAATACCAACTCCTGAAACAACATGCCCTAGGAATGCCACAGACTTGAGCCAAAATTTGCACTTCGAGAATTTCATATACAACTCATGATCTTTGAGCATTTGTAAAACCCCTCTAAGATGATTAACATGCTCCCCTTCAACCTTTAAATACACCATAATATCATCAATAAACAAGATCACGAACATATCGAGATATGGTCTAAATACTCTATTCATCAAATCCATGAAAATTGCAGGTGCATTTGTCAACCCAAAGGACATGACCAAGAACTCAAAATGGCTATATAGTGTCCTAAAGGCTGTCTTGGGAATATCACTTTCACTAACTTTCAATTGATAGTAACCTGATCTAAGGTCTATCTTGGAGAAATAAGCAACACCCTAAAGCTGGGCAAATAGATCATCTATTCGGGAAAGAGGATACTTATTCCTTATGGTGACTTTGTTCAGTTGCCGGTAATCTATACACATCCTAAGAGACCTATC
>DF361134.1:1846-32255 GCA_000787875.1 Solanum virginianum | reverse complement strand
TATCTTTCTTACACATGAATAGGATAGGAGCACCCTAAGAAGAAACACTAGGCCTTATGAAACCTTTCTCTAACAAGTCTTTTAATTGTTCTTTCAATTCTTTCAACTTTGCGGGGCCATTCTATAAGGTGGAATTAAAATAGGCTGGGTCTCAAGAAGAACATTAGTTCCAAAGTCAATTTCCCTATCAGAAGGGACTCTAAGTAGATCATCAGGAAACACCTCAGGAACTCATTCACAATCGGGACTGACTGAATAGTAGAAGATTTAGCATCATCAGACTTAACTCACACGAGATGGTAAACAAAACCTTTGGAGATCAACTTTGTGGCTCTTACAATAAAACAAACTTGTCCTTAGGTGCAACAGAACCCCTAGTCCACTCTAGAAAAGGCTCATTAGGAAGTTAAAACTTAATAATTCGGGTTCTACAGTCAACAAAAGCATAACAGGCCAGAAGCCAATCCATGCCAAGTATCATATCAAAATCAACCATCTCCAATTCTACCAAGTTAGCTAAGGTGTCTCTATGATAAATGGATACTGCACAATCTCTGTAAACCCTCTCAGTTGATATAGACTCACCAGTAGGAGTGGAAACAGCAAAAGGTTCAAACAAACACTCTAGAAGGATCTCAAACTTACTAGCCACATAAGGAGCCACAAAAGACAAGGTGGCACCCAGATCAAGCAATGCATAACAATCAAAGGTAAAGACTCAAAGCACACCCATAACAATATCTGGTGTAGCCTCATGATCCTGTCGATTATCCATAGCATAAAGGTGGTTTATCCACCTCTAGTACCTGTAGTAGTACCCCTCTGCTGATTGCCTGCTGGGGGTGCTATGGAGGATTGTGGTTTGCTGGTCCCTTCATCTAATCTCCTCTTTGGACACTCATAACTAAAGTGGCCAGTCCATCCATATGAATAGCAAACATCTCTCCCCATATGACACTCACCTAGATAGAGCTTACCATACTTATCACAAGGTGGCTTTCCCCTCGCACCTTGGGTCACACTAGCCTGAGATTGTGCACCCTAAGCCCTATAGTCTTGGTAACCATGAGATTGCTCGTTATACCTATTTGACTGAATAGGCGCACTTGCTACAGAAGAGGCATGATGAGATGATGTCTTATAAAAAGTAGGACTTGTCGCCCTTATTCTGTTTCTGCTGGCTAGATTCATGCATAACTTATTTCTACTACCTATTGATGTGCTCCTTTCTATCTTTCCTCTTATCTTCCTTTGTCTGTTGGGCATACTTCATGATTCTGGAGATGTCCATGTCAGAGATCAGTAGAGCTGCCTTACACTCTTCCTAAACATGTCTGCCCAGTCCAGATACAAACTTTCTCATCCTTGCCCTCATGTCTTGCACCATCTCCGAAGCATACCTGGACAACTTAATGAACTTGAGACTATACTATTTCACTGTCATTCCTCCTTGCTTTAGGTTCACGAACTCAGCTACCTTTACCTCCCTCAGCTCTTGAGGAAAGAAGTAGTCAAGGAAGGTAGTCTCAAACTCCTCCCATGTTGCAGGCTTCGTATTCTCACCCCTACTCTCCTCCCACTAGTTGTAGCAAATGTTAGCAACATCCTTCAATTGGTAGGAAGCAAGCTTCACTCCCTCAATCTCATCAGGATGCATCATTTTCAGGACCTTATACATTTTATCAATGAAGTTCTGCGGGTCAATACACTGGACGGTTCATCCATAAGAAGTCTCTAAGTCTAGTAGCAGCTGAGGGCTCCTGTGAGCTAGAGTTCGGAGCTTGAAAACCTTGGTTGTTATCCTGGGAGGCCTCCATCTTAGTTAGCATGGTGATGGCTCCCCTAAACTCTGCCTCTATGCTGGGAGCTGCCTGGGGTTGAACAGGGGGTGCTGAGGGACCTCGGCAGTCTTGGTAGGGCATCCCCGTTTCCTAGCCTCTGGCCAGACTAGGACCTCAGGTTGGGTATTCTCAGTAGCTGGGGCTGCGGTATCTCTCTAAGCAGTTGTTTTCATTGGCAGCATTTTTTGTAAACATGTAACACACAAGTTAAAATGATATTTCCATAAAGTTAAACTCTATCGCACGAATCTAGATCATAGAAGAAGGGTAACAGTTCCTAATATCCTATGTCCCCTCTTTTATGAAGTGTGGTGCACAATATACCTATAAACAAGACTCTACTAGAGTCAATTTCATAGACTCCCTAGGACACTGGAACTCTATACTTTGATACTAAGTTTGTCATGCCCCGAGAGTGTACCCTAGGTGTAACTGGCACTCGGAGACTATTGCTAGCCCCCAAGCAAACCACCTAGTCTCATCGCATTCGTTCAATCAATTCATTAGTAAAAGATAACAAAGAAATATCAATTTATCAGTGGGATTTAGGCTATCAACTATATAATGAAGAAATATTAATAATATAGTAGTCTCAATAATTGAGAAACAGAGAAAATGACTCTAACATCCACTATCAGCTATCTATGTCTATGAAGCCTCTATAGTTAGTTTCTATTAAGGTACCATGTCAGGCCATGGCTATCATAATTTAATGAAATAACTCAAAATAAATAAAAAGATAAATATATCCTTCGAAAGCAAGGGAGGACTCACCAAGTCTCTGTCTGGGGATCTGTGAACTTCAACGATTAGCCTGCTGAAGTCCTTTGTCTATAGAATATACATCATAAAATGATGCAGCGCCAAAAATGCTATCCTGTATAAGTATGAGTTACTTAAGCATGTTTTACTTAAGCATTGATCATACATGCAATATTTTTATATTATGCATATTGCCTATTGTTATGCATTTTGATTATAATGCCTATCTCTTGTAGCATTGCAGTCTACATACTTAGTACATTCAAATGTACTAACGCATACTTTATGCCTACATGATGTTACCATGTAGGAACCAAAGCTTCATTTGGTCATCACCCTCCTCCACGTGACTAGTGGTATCCATTCAAGCTAGTTGGTAAGTCCTCATGTGCGAGGGCAATATTTATATTCTTAACCTATGTATTAAAGACTATCCTTATTTTTGGTATACTTTTACTATGTGGGTGAGCCCAGTTGCTTGTCTTGGCCCCGATTAAGTCCTATGTTAGAGGTGTTATTGGGCTAGTTATGTATCATGCTTGAGCTTTGACTTACTTATGATATTCAAGCTATTTAAATATGAGTCTCTCCCGAAGTCCCAATTCCCCTTATTTATGTTTCTTACGTTGTTTTTCATTGCTTCCGTGACCAAGGATGTATAATGATAAGCTACAAGGCTTGTTTAGGATTCCTTCAGGTTCCCGATTTGCCGATCACGTCTAGGCCCTACGCTTGGGTCGTGACACTCAACATCAGTTGTGCTCCCCATGGTCACCCTGCTAAGAGCATCAGCAACTACATTAGCTTTACCTGGGTGATAGAGGATACTCATATTGTAGTCTTTTAGCAGCTCTAACCGTCTCCTCTATCTCAAGTTCAGTTCCTTCTAGCCAAATTCATACTGCAAGCTCTTATGGTCCGTGAATATATCCACATGCCTACCATATAAATAGTGTCTCTAGATCTTCAGAGCAAACACCACCGCAGCAAGCTCAAGATCACGAGTTGGGTAATTCTTTTCATGAATCTTAAGTTATTTGGAGGCATATGCTATCACCTTACCCCTCTGCATTAATACACAGCCCAACTCAACTCTAAAAGCATCATAATATACTACAAAATCATAAACTCCATCTGGTAGGGATAAGACTGGGTTGTGGTCAGCCTAGTCTTCAACTCTTGGAAACTCTTCTCATAAGCATCTAACCATTCAAACTTAGTCTTCTTCTAAGTCAGCTTAGTCAAGGGAACTGAGATAGAAGAAAACCCTTGTACAAACCATCTATGGTACCCCACCAAGCCCAAGAAAGTCCTTATCTCTATAGGAGTTGTGGGCCTTGGTCAATTCTTTACTGCCTCAATCATTTGGGAATCAACTTAGATATCATCACTAGACACAATGTGCCCTAGAAATGCCACAGATGCCAACCAGAACTCACACTTAGAAAATTTAGCCTATAACTGCTAATCCTTAAGGGTTTGAAAGATAACTCTAAGATGGTCTGCATGCTCCTCCTTACTACGGGAGTAGATTAGGATATCATCTATGAACATAATGATGAACATATCTAGGTATGGCCTCAACACCCTGTTCATAAGATCCATGAAAGCTGCTGGTGCATTTGTAAGCCCAAAGGACATGACTAAGAACTTATAATGTCCATAGCGGGTTTGAAAGTTGTCTTAGGAATGTCTCTCTCTCTAACTTTAAGCTGATGATACCCAGATCTGAGATCTATCTTGGAAAAATAGGTAGCACCCTGAAGTTGGTTGAATAAGTTATTAATTATGGGAAAAGGATACTTGTTCTTAATAGTGACCTTATTCAGCTGACAGTAATCTATGCACATTCGAAGAGAACCATCCTTCCTACGCATGAAGAGAACTGGAGCACCCCAAGGTGAGACACTTGGCCTAATGAAACCTTTATCTAAGAGATCTTTCAGCTGTAACTTTAACTCTTTTAGCTTCAAAGGAGCCAAAAGATATGGAGGAATAGATATAGGCTTAGTATCTGGAAGATTATCTATCCTAAAGTCTAGCACCCTGTCAGGAGGGACTCCGGGAAGATCCTTAGGAAAGACTTCTGGGAACTCATTCACAATTGGGATAGACTGAAGAGCTGATGCCTCAGCACGAGAATCTTGAACTTTGACTAGGTGGTATATACACCCCTTGATGATTTAACTTTCTGGCTTTGAGATATGAGACAAACTGCCCATTAGGAAATATTGAGCTACCCCTCCACTCTAAGACTAGTTCGTTGGGAAACTAAAACTTGACTACTCTGGTTCTGTAATCTATGGAGGCATACCCAGCATAAAGCCAATCCATGCCTAGGATGACATCAAAATCTACCATGTATAACTCTACCAAATCAGCTACAATAGTCTTATGATAAACTGAGATTGGACAACCCCTATAAATTCTTTGGGCTAAAATAGACTCTCTAGTAGGAGTAGAAACACTGAAAGGCTCAAGAAGGAATTGTGGGTTGACCCCTAACTTCATAGCTACATATGGGGTAATAATGTGGCTCCTGGGTCTAACAATGCACAAACATCATAAGTAAAGATTTTGAGCATACCCATAACCACATCTAGGGAGTTCTCCTGCTCCTATCTGGTGCCCATGGCTTACAAGCTGTTTGTGCTCTCGCTTGTTCCTGTTGTAGTGCCCCTGTGAGGTGGTTTACCTCGCAGTGCTGAAGAAACTGTCTGTGATCTATTATCTCTCATATTCTGCCTCCCCAAAGGGCAATACTTCAAGAAGTAGCCCACCTGACCATATTTGAAGAAACCATTTGTGCCCATAAGGCACTCTCCGAGATGCAACCTGCCATACTTACCACAAGTAGGATAACGATTCGCTACTTGAGCTACGCTACCCTGTGACTGGCTGCCCGGGAACCTACGAGGCTATGAACTTTACTCATTCTTGACTCTTGGTGCAGGTGCACTAGTGGATGAAGGTGTTGGTCTGGCTGTCTTAGGCTGGAAAGATGAGTGACCTCTACCTCCAGTCCCTCTCTTGCCTATCTCTTGGCCCGATGTCTTGGCCCTGTTACTCTTGAAATCCTCCTATCCTGCATCTTCTCCTTCTCTACTTGCTGAACATATGTTATCAAATGGGCTATATCCATATCCCCAATCAACATCGAATTCCTGCCCTCTCTCTTAGTCATTCAAGAGAGCGTGGATACGAAGAGATCTATCCTAGTATGCATGTCTGCCACCATAGTTGGAGAATAATGGAACAACTTAGTAAACTTGAGGTTGAACTCCCGTACACTCATATTCTCCTACTTTAGATTTAGAAACTCCCTTACCTTAGCCTGCCTCATCTCCCTAGGAAAGTACTGTCCTAAAAAGGCCTCCTCAAACACCGCCCAACTAATAGTTGGCACCCTATCTGGCTTGTTCCCTTTCCACTGATCAAACCAGAGTCTAGCTACCCCATTAATATGGTAGGCAACAAACTCAACCCGCTCAGTATCACCAAGACGCATAACCTAAAATACCTTCTGGAGCTCCTCAATAAAATTTTCAGGATCCTCTTTCACATTAGACCTTGTGAACTCTAGTGGGTTCATCCTCATGAACTCACGAACTTTAGTGGGTTCATCCTCAGGAACTAACAAACTCTGGTGGCTTTATCCTCAGGAACTCAAGAACTTTGGCGGTATCCGACCCATCGTTCCTACCATCTCCCTAGTGACCTCCATGTGTAGTGACCGCCTGAGCTAAAGTTTGGATGGCTTGGTGAAACTCAGCATTGGAGATGTTTGCTTGTTGTGGCTGCTCCACAGGCACAGCTGGACCTCTAGGTAACTCTGGAATTTGGCTAGGCTGGTTTGCATTTCTCCTAGTTAGGCATCCTCTACCCCTGACTGGTTCGTTAGCTCTATGAGGAGGCATGATCTGAAAACATGATATGAACGCATGAGTTAGAAGGGACTTCACAGAGATACACTCTGGAGCATGAGACAAAGAATGACAATTAATGATGACACTTCCTAATGTCCCGTAGCCTTCCTATTATAGATGTAGCACGCTTCACACACATAATACATACTCTACTAGACATGTTCATAGACTCCCTAGGACTCTTGAACTCTGTACTCTGATACCAAGTTTGTCACTCCCCGAGCTTATACCCTGGACGTGGCCACACTCGAAAACCATTTCTGGTCCCAAGTGAACCACTTGGCCTGGCTACTTACCTAGCGGAGGACTTAATAATAGTCAAAAGGCTTTAAATAAACAACGTAAAACTACTGAACTTATCTGAATAACTGAAAAGAAAAATAACTCAACAGTGAAATCAATGTTATCAGAACTAAAGTATCTAACACATAGTCTATGGAACCTCTACTAAAATAGTCTGAAAGGACTACCGGGACAGGCCCCAAGTAGCCAAAACTGAAATAAAGACTGAAAGGGAACATAATAGCTCAAGAGCCTCTGATTGACAAGAGGCCTCACCGATTTGCTGAAAGTTGTCTAGTCCTCAATGAAGCGGCTGCTGAGGAGCTCTGTCATCTGCATCTGCATCATTAAACGATGCAGGTCCTAAGGATGTCAGTACATGGAATGTACGATATGTACGATGGCTAAAATAGTATCTTAGAATATCATAATATATCTCAAAAGACATTATCATAATCAATAGTGAAATAACAATAATCATAAAGACTTATATGCTGAAAATAACATGCTGAAAACTGGTAAGTAAAACATAATTTCATAGCTAGGAGAGTTTCTCTAATCGATAACCACCACTATGAGCCTCAGGGTGATACAACATCTTGCTCACGCTGCCAGAGCCATCCCATACTTTGCCGGGGTAGGGAACGAAGAACTAGAGGAGTGGATCCATCCCTAAACTGGGCCATTTCAGTGGCTAATGAGGAAGGTACTATGGTACAATCCTATCCTATGCTGGCTACATAGTTTATGAGTTTGAGTAATTTATTCTACGCTCACCCATATCGGTGCTCAATACTACTTCCAAAATACCTTATACAGATCATACTTAAAGACTTGAAATTCTAAAAATCTGTTTTCTCAGGAACTTAGCCCAACTTCCTACTTAGCTTTCTCATATGACTTCTTTAACCTATCTGAAACTAATATCAACTCAAGTGATTCAAAATCAGCCTAGATTTCTTGGCTAATATGCAGAATTAATCTTCAAAATATAGTTCTTGAACTTGGCTTAAAAGGGTACTCAAACTAGTCTTTCTTTTCTTGAAATAGTAACAAAATTTTCAAGAACCTTAACAATAACAAATCTTGTGCATAAAAGAGCATAAACTTGATGACAATACTTTAATTGAATAATATAAAGACCAAGAATCATAATATTCATCAAGATATCTATGGAATTTACCATGAAATTTAACATACTTTACAAAATTTACAAGAATTTAGTCTCAACTAATGCTTGAAAGTTCATGGGTGAAGACTATCTTCTATTTCTAAAGATATTATCACAATAATAAATTTTTAAATAGCCTTACATACCTGAGAAAGGATTCTTGAAGAATTGAAAAGAATTCCTAGGCCCTACTATCGTTCTTGAATTCTTGAGTGTGAGTTCTTGAGATGGTTTTCTTGTTTTGAGAGAATGAAAGAATAAAAAATGCATTTTTTTGACTTAAAACTGATTAGATTAGGATATGGGGTATGAAAAAGGTCAAAACTACCCCCCACCCCTAATCAAAAGAAAAAAGTCTGCTTCCATCTGCACTAGTGCGCGATGCATACTAGCGTATTATTACACTTTTTTGTGAATTTTCCAGTATCATCAAATTTTGGAAAAAAGCAAAGTGTGGTTTCACATCCTTAGCGTATTGTGAAAAGGGCGCAAAAACCTCACTATTTTTGATATTTTTGGAAAAAATTAATTTTTGTTTTTTTGCGTTAAAGTCGAGTCGAGATCATTTTTCGACTCAGTTTTTTGACTGATCGCAAATCTGGTCTCAAATTTGCAATCAGAGCCTGGGAAGACACATTATGGACAAGGTCAATTGTAGCGGTATTTTGGTCTTTTCATCAGGTGTTACATAGTGGTTGATGTCTAGAGCCTTGATTATGCAAGTGTACTTGATTTTTGTGGTCTGGGTCTTGAGATGAATGTACTGATGACTGAAACTGATGAGACTAGAGTACTTAGAGTTTAAATGAGAGTGAAATTAACCTTGAAAGGATAATCCTACACCTTGAGTACATAGATGATGAGATGAGTTGAGTTTCTTGCCCGTAGAGGCTAGGTGATGGAATTTCTTTATTGATTGACAGTTTTATGAGTAAGTCGAGTCATGAGAGGAGTATTAAGCATTGAAATAGGTAAGACCAAGTCTCACTCGCACTCATTAACTAGGTGGCTAGCGTAGGAGAGGATTGGACCATGAAAGTGGATATTTTTTTGTCCCGCAAAAGACTTGATAGACTTTTGGGATCCCCTGATAGACTCATCTTTTACCCCCAGCAAGGTACTGGATGAATGTGGCAACAATATGTCTTCATTATACTATTACCAGCTTATAAGTAGTGGTTGTCGATTAGAGAAGCTCCCAGATAGGTTTCATACTGATAGCACTCTGAGATTGATATGATAGTATGAGTCTTGATTGATAGTGATGTGATTAAGTCCTGCTCCTTATTTTGAGTTGAGATTAAATGATGGATGAGCTGATATCTTACTATATTATCTTGCCTACATTGTTTACTTTAGACTATTGTACATACAGGATATTCCACATACTAATGCCTCTTTGGCCCTACATCGTTGTATGATGCAGATTCAATAGACAGAGGACTTCAGTAGCCGAATCATTGAGGTTCCCAGACTTGGTAAGTTATCCTCTGCATTCAGAGGATGTCATTATTTTCCCTTTTCTGTTGCTTAAGTTATTTTTTTAGATAATGGTAGCCATGTCCTGTCATGGTACCTTCTTAGACAATAGTTATAGAGGCTTCATAGACGTAGACATGTGATGGTTAATATTTAGGGTTCTGTTCCCCCTTTTCCTTCTTTATAATTGAGATTTCTCCTTTGATCTTATTTCGTGTGATAGATGTAGATGATGAGTATTATAGCCCACCGATAGCGAGATTATTCTTGAATGTCTTTCACTAATTTACTGATTGAATGAGTGTACTGGGACTAGGTGATTTGCTTGGGGACTAGCAATAGTCTTCGAGTGCCAGTTACGCCTAGGCTACCCTCTAAGGTATGAAAAATTTGGTATCAAAGCATGATTTGAGTGTCTTACGGAATCTATAAAGTCGTGTCTAGTTGAGTCTTATTTATGGGTGAGTTGTGCACCACAATTTATAAGCAGGAAGCTATAGGACATTAGGAAGTGGTACCCTTCTTTGATGATCTGCATTCGTGCAATAGAGTCTAACTCTATGGAAATCCTATTTTAATTCGTACATTCCATGTTTAAAGAAAATGCCGCCAAAGAGAAAGCTGCTCAGAGAGATACCTCAGCCCCTGCTGCTGAGAATACCTAACTCGAGATCCCAGTTCAGATAGAGGTAAGGAGATGGGGATGGCCTGCTAGGCCATCTCCCACTACTGAGGTAGAGTTTAGGGGAGCTATCACTATGCTAACTCAGTTGGTGGCCTCCCAGGGTAACAGTCGGGGTCCTCAGGCTCCTAGTTCTAGCTCACAAGAGTCCTCAGCTGCAACCCGACTCAGAGATTTCTTGAGGATGAACCCACCAGTGTATACAGGGTCAAAGGTTAAGGAGGACCCATAGAATTTCATTGATGAAATGTATAAGGTCGTGAAGCTATGCACGCAAATGAGACTAAGGGAGTTGAGCTTGCTTCCTACCAGCTGAAGGATGTTGCTAATGTTTGGTATAACTAATGGGTGGATAGTAGAGGTGAGGATGTAGAGCTTGTAGAATGGGAAGAGTTTGAAGCTACTTTGCTTGACCATTTCTTCCCTCAAGATTTGAGGGAGGCGAAGGTGGATGAGTTTGTGAACTTGAAGCAAGGAGCGATGACGGTTAAGGAGTACAACCTTAAATTCATCAAGTTGTCTAGATATGCCCCGGAGATGGTGCAAGACATGAGAGCTAGGATGAGGAAGTTCGTGTCCGGCTTGGGCAGACATGTGCAGAAGGAGAGCAAGGCAGCTTTGTTGATCCTCGACATGGACATATCCAGTATCATGGTGTATGTCCAATAGACAGAGGAGGATGAGAAAAGAGATAGAGAAGAGCATATGAGGGAGGGCGAAATCAACTGGGCAAGAGCCTAGCCAGCAGAGATAGAATAAGGGTGATAAGTCCTACTTTCAAAAGAGATCATCTAATCATGTACCCTCTGTAGTGAGTGTGCCCATCCAGCAAATTAGAAGTTGCAGTTCTCTTTCTCTTTCGATTCTTTCATTTGTGATCCTTCAGTCTCTTCAATTGGAAGCTGCTCTTCTTTTCTTCTCTTAGTTAGAGTAGGCTCGAGGATAGAAGTAGCTGGAACAAATGTGAGAGGAGGATTAAAAGACTGATTTTTAGTCCCAAAGTAGGTTAGATTGCATGCCTATGAGCACTCAACTACTAGTAAAAGGTGAGAAAGTTGACTTTGAGATGAGAAAGAAGGTGCTTCTTGCCTCTTTATTAGTAAGTAAGCTTGTTTTATATCTCCTTAATACAGGAGAAAGATCACTCCTAAAGGTAAGCTTTCTCTTATATACGATACCATACCACAAAATTGCATTTGCCTTCCTGCTTAAGGCACTAGTTCGGAGAAGTCTCAAAGTTATCAAAAATGCAGGGCTTAGGGTGTACAATCTCAGGCTAGTGTGGCTCAAGGCACAAAGGGAAATCCACCCTGTGATAAGTGTGGTAAGCTTTATCTAGGTCAGTGTCGTATGGGTAAGGATGTGTGCTATTCATGTGGATAGACTGGTCACTTCTAGTTTGAGTGTCCAAAGAGGAGGTGAGGGGAAGGGAGCAGTAGAGCTCAGTCTTCCGCAGCACCTGCAACGAGCAATCATCAGAGTGGTACTACTCCTAGTATAGGAGGCGGTATGAACTACCTTTATGCTATAGATAATCGATAGGATTAGGAGGCTGTACCAGATGTGGTTACGGGTATGCTTCGAGTCTTTACTTTTGATTGCTATGTATTGCTTGACCGGGTGCCACCTTATCTTTTGTGACTCTTATGTGGCTAGTGAGTTTGGGATTCTTCCTAAATGTTTTCTTGAACCTTTTACTGTATCCACTCTTCTTGGTGAGTCTATCCTAACTGAGAGAGTTTACAAGAGTTGTGTAGTTTCCATTTATCATAGAGCTACCTTAGTTGACTTGGTAGAATTAGAGATGGTTGATTTTGATGTGATACTTGGCATGGATTGGCTTCATACCTGTTATGCTTCTATTGACTGTAGAACCCGAACTGTTAAGTTTTAATTTCTAAGTGAGCCTGTCCTAGAGTGGAAAGGGAGTTAACTTGCACCTAAGACCAAATTCATTTCTTATCTTAGAGCCAGAAAGTTGATCTCCAAAGGTTTTATTTATCACCTCGTGCAAGTTAAGTTTGATGATGTTGAATCTTCTACTCTTGAATCAGTCCCTATTGTGAATGACTTTCTTGAGTCCCTCTTGTTTATAAGATTGACTTCGGGATTGATGTTCTTCCTGAGACCCTACCAATTTTAATTCCACCTTTTAGAATGGCCCCCCACAGAGTTGAAAGAATTGGAAGAACAGTTGAAAGACTTGCTAGAGAAAGGTTTCACAAGGCCTAGTGTTTCTCCTTAGGGTGCTCCTATCCTATTCGTGCGTAAGAAAGATGGATCTCTCAGAATGTGCATAGACTACTAGCAATTGAATAAGGTCACAAAAAAGAATAAGTATCCTCTTCCTAGGATAGATGATCTATTTAACCAACTTCAGGGTGCTACTTTCTTCTCCAAGATAGACCTCAAATCGAGCTACCATCAGTTGAAGGTGAGGGAAAGTGACATTTCAAAGACAGTCTTTAGGATACTCGGTATGGCCATTTTGAGTTCTTGGTCATGTCCTTTGGGTTGACTAATGCACCTGTAGCTTTCATGGATTTGATGAAGATGGTATTCAGACTGTATCTTGATATGTTCATGATCATGTTTATTGATGATATTCTAGTGTATTCGGAGGATGAAGAGGAGCATGCTAATCATCTTAGAGTGGTTTTGCAAACTCTCAAGGACCATGAATTGGATTGGAAGTTCTTGAACTGTGAATTTTGGCTCAAGTGTGTGGCCTTCCTAGGCCATATTATTTTGAGGGATGGTATTCAGGTGGATACCCAGAAGATTGAAGCAGTTAAGAACTGGCCTAGACCAACTTCTCCGACGAAAATAAGAAGCTTGTTAGGATTGGCGGGCTACTATCAAAGATTTTTTGAGGGCTTCTCTTCTTGTTTGCACCATTGACTAAGCTAACTCAGAAGAAGGACAAGTTTCAGTGGTCTGAGGAATGTTAGAAAAGTTTCCAAGAGTTGAAGACTAGATTGACTACAATACTAGTCTTGACTTTGCTCGATGAGATGGGAGATTTTGTGATATACTATGATGCATCCAGAGTTGGACTGGGTTGTGTGCTAATGCAGAAAGGGAAGGTGATAGCTTATGCTTCCAGACAACTCAAGATCCATAAGAAGAACTATCCGACTCATGATCTAGAGTTGGCAGCGGTAGTGTTCGTACTTAAGATCTGGCATCACTATTTGTATGGAGTGCACGTGGACGTATTCACTGACCACAAGAGATTGCAATACGTGCTCAATCAGAAGGAGCTCAACCTACGATAGAGGAGATGGTTGGAGTTGCTCAAGGATTATGACATGAGCATTCTCTACCACCCAGGTAAGGCTAACATTGTTGCTGATGCTCTTAGCAGGTTGTCCATGGGTAGAACCGTCCATGTAGAGGAAGGGAGGAGAGAATTGGCTAAGAAAGTTCATAGATTGGCTCGATTGGGAGTGCAACTTGAAGAGAATAATAAAGGCGGGGTCAATGTTTAGAATGATTCTACTTCATCCTTGGTGTCAGAGGTGAAGGAAAAGCAAGACCTAGACCCTGTCTTGTTCTAATTGAAGGAAGCGGTTCATAAGCAAAAGGTGGTGGTTTTCTCTAAAAGGGGAGATGGGGTGTTGAGATACTAGGTTAGATTGTGTGTGCCCGACGTCAATGTCTTACGAGAGAGAATCATGAAAAAAGCTCATAGCTCAAGATATTCTATCCATCCTAGTTCCAGCAAGATGTACCATGACGAGAGAAGTGTAACACCCCACAAAATTATCGAAATGCCTCCAAAAAGTAATTGTGTGCATAATGCATCTTCCAAAGCTCCGATGGGAAATCCGAGATTGAATTTGCGATCAGCGAGAAAAATTGAGTCAGAAAATAGTCTCGACCTGATTTAAGAGCAATCGGAGCAAAAATAAATTTTCACTAATTAAATGAAAAACAGTGTTTGTCTGCATCCTTGGCGCGACTCGGACAGAACGCGGAGCTGTATGTTTTTCTTAAAAAAATTTGATGGGAGTTGAAATTCCTGAAAAAGGCAAAAATACACTAGTCTACGCCCCTGGCGTGATGCGGACCAGTGTACAGTTTTTTTTTAATTTTTCTTTTAATTACGAGAAGGGCATTTTGGTCCTTCCTAACCCATATTCAAGTCCTAAAATGTGTTTTAAAGACTTTTTATTACGATTAAGGGTTCAAAAACCCATCTTTTCTTAAGTAAACTACGTTCTGAGTGAGAGGAGAAGAACATAGAGGATTGAAGGTTTCCAGTCCAAGTCTAAATTCTTGAAGAAAGAGTTAGTAATTCGTCATCCCAAGTAAGTAAAGGCTACCCAAAAACATGGAATTGTTCTTCCATGTGCCCTAATGTATAGATTAAGTTTTAAATTTGTAGTTGAGGGTCTTGAGTGGTAGTTCTTGAAGCACTTCTTGAACATTATCTTTATTTCTTGAATATTATCTTTAGTTTATATATACTATCTCAAATTGATGATCATCCTACTTGTATTTACTAATTTTTATGCGTTATTGTATGATTGTTACCTAAATTGCTTGTTTCCCTTGTTTATACTGCAAGAACGAACCTAGGGATTTTATCTAGAGCCTTGATCACATGATTGTATTTGCTGGTTGTGGTTCGGGTCTTGAATTGAACGAATTGAAGGTTGATGATAATAAATTGAGAACCTCAAAGAGGTTGAATGTAATCTTAAAGAAATATTCCCAACTCCTCAAGTTATTGAACGAATAATGAATTAATGTCTTAGTCTGAAAGGGACTAAATGATGACAAAGGATGGACATTGACGTTTATGACATTGTACTAATGCTATTGTTGTTGTAATATTTTGACATTATAATACCATGTAATAAGATTTTTTTATTAAATTGTTATGAATATTGTAAATATGAATTAGTAATTTGATATTCGTTTCTGCATGTAGTAGTACTTTATTTTTTATCCACAGTTTCGATAAGCTAAAATGAAACCACATAAGAATATATAGTTTCTAAGAAAATGTATGTATAAAATGGGACGGATTAAAAAATAATTTTATTATTAGCTCAAATAAAATGTACGATCTCTATTGATATTTTAAGTTCAGTAGTATGAACTTTTTAACATGTAAAGTTTTAAAATAAAATTTATGCTTTGGATATAATGTGTGTCTTGAAATAAATACAATGTATATGTAATTTTAGAAATAATATAATGTTCTAAAACAGAATGTATACGTTAGAAAGGTCTCTAAAGTTAATACATATTAACCTCCTCTATTACATTAATAACAGATTTAAGGTCCCTAAACTTAAACACGTTAATCTAGTTAATTATAAGAAAAAAATAGCTTGTAATAAATGTCTATTCTAATTGTACGTAAACATGTTTTAACAGTCTAAATTATAAATAGCAATATCATAATTGGTTTTTGAAAGAGAAGTCCTAAACGTGGAATGTAAGAGATGCACATAAGACTCACAGGAAACATGTGAGATGTACGAGATGCACATAAGACTCACAAGAAGACCGTGAAATGCATGAGATGCGTGTAAAAATAAAAGTAAAGACAACACAAACTTACGGTATACAATTGGGAAAATAGTTGAGATACCAACACAAACTTACCGTAAACAATTGGGAGGCTCAAAAGATTCACGTCAGGGAACTAGATACACATGTTATAGCTTAAAACGCTGTATTGATACATCATATATCTCAAGGTATTAGGGACTTGAGGGGTTTCTAGTATCTTTTTCTCAATCATTAAAGCAATCATGCCAGATTACAGGACTCGAGGGGTACCTTAATCCTTTTTTCTCGTTCAATAAAATTTCTTATCTAAATTTTTAGTTTGTAAACTAATAAAAATAAAGAGTCAACTTCTTTTTTATTAGAGATTCAAATAATGCGACTTGAAATACCAAATTCAATTTCAAGCGACAACTTTGAATAATAGATAATTTCTTTTTAAAAAAATTTTGTTAATTAAAAAAGTTGTTTTCTCAAAACCCAATTGTCCCCTTAAGAGGGTCAAAAAATTAGATGTAATTTGTTCTAGATACACTCTATTCAAGTTGATTTGCATATATATATCTGAGGTTTATAGACAAATCTCGCTGCTATCCCAGATACATGAGAATCATACCAGAAACATATATCTGATCTGATGATTCAAATATCTGGAATACATAGACAAATCTCGCTGCTATCCCAGATACATGCGTATCACACCAGATACATATATCTGATGTGATGATTCGAATATCCGGAATACATAGACAAATCTGGTTTGCCTTCCTCTTGTTTTCGCTCACCTCTCTAATTAAAACTGTCTAAAGTTGACTTGGCAAGTAGGGCTGTTCAAAATCAAGTCGTAATCATTATGTCAATATCTAAATTGATTTATTAACTTATTAGTATTGAGTTATTGGATTGATCACCGGTAAATTGGTTAAAATTTTTATAGTTAATGATTTATTCGTGCAAGGCGGATTTCTTGATTTCCTTAGTGGATAAATTGTCACCCTTTAAGAATTATTGTAGCTACATTTTTACTGCAAGTATATTTGTTAATAAATGTTTATGTGCACCCTCAAAATTTAGACATTGAAATACTTCTCACTCTGCTTTACAGTTACGCAATTATCAGCTTAATAGAGCTAAAAAAAAGTTATTTATTTGATTGGAAATTAATATATTAGTGAGTGAAAATGAAAAAAACGAGCATGAGATGATTCAATAAATACACCATTTTTAACTACTAGCTCGATATCGAACCAATCAATAGCTTATTGATTGGCTAGTGAATTAGTATCTTTAAAAATCAATATCTGATAATCAAAATCATTAAATATAATTATACGTCTGATCCGTTCAATAAACAACCCTATCAGCAATCAAATTTAGGTTGAGAGTTGCTCTAGAGTTGCCCAAGATCAGTCTTTTTATGTTGTGGATGCATCAAAATACCTTTGAAGGAACTGTCGTCTCTTGCCTCTTTCTTGTGCCATGTGATTCTCCTTTTGCTCTTCACTCACTTGACCTATTGGAATCAATCCAAAAGGAGTAGGGATGTATTTTTATCTCAGGATAGATATAAATAAGGAAAACAATAGTAGAAGAGGGATCCAACACAACATGTTTGAGAGTCTGAAGAAGAGCATCCACACTTGACTCCTTACTAATCTTATTACCACTAGTGCTATTCCCAGTAGTAACATAAACAACATCACTCCCATTGTTATGGAAATCAAATGAATATAAGCTACCTTCAACTTCATGACCTTTTTTAATTATGCCTAATCCTCCTCTCTTATCAATCTCAAACAACTCACTTGCTGGAACATAATTAGTCATCTACTCCTGATCCTCTTGTATTTCTTCAATTTCATTCCCTTAAATATTGCTAGAATTCCTAATTTCTAGTACATGACAACTCCCATTTGTAGTATTTTGTCCTTGACCATCATCATGATGCAACTGTCCTCCACTACCAACACAAACTTACTACAAACAATTGGGAAAATAATTTAGATTCCAACACATACTTACTATAAACACAAAGCTACTGTAAACAATTGGAAAAACAATTGAGATACCACCACAAACTTACTGTAAACAATTGAGATCATCTCTATGGAGATTATATGAGAGCAATCTTCATGTGTACAAAATAAAAGTAAAGACAACACAAACTTACGGTATACAATTGGGAAAATAGTTGAGATACCAACACAAACTTACCGTAAACAATTGGGAAAATAGTTGAGATCATCTTTAGGGAGATTATACTGCAAACTGAGAGGATTCTTTATATGTCTCTAGGCTAGTTTTGGTCATAATGAACTAGAAGAAGTATATCCAGTTTGCGCACAAAAATAAATAAGAAAAACAGAGTAACTTAAGATAAAGGGAAGAAAGCAAAACACCTGGCAACGATGAATTGGGTTGAGGCAGAAAGGAGTAATATATTGATGGGACAAAGTTATGTTGTTCATTAGAATTATATTGAGAGATCACTGAAGAATATGAAAATATTGGGGGATGACTATTACAAAGGGAATAATAGAGATATTCTAATGATGAAGCAAAACTTAATAGGATTGTTACGCTGAGAGCAAGAAGGGAATTGAATAGGCTAACCATTGCAGAATTAATAGGTGATATTAATAAAGAAGGAACATCACCTGCAGTATGCAAAAAAAGAAGAGAACATAGTAGGAAAAGGAACTGGCGTAGCTAAACCTAATTATTCTAATTAATTAAAATTAATATTTAATAAGTAATGACATAAGGGTAAATAAGTAATAACATAGGGACAAAAAGGTAATCTAACTTTGAGCATAATATTTTCCCACTTTTAGTTATATATGATTATTCAAAATATACATACGCTAATAAACAAACATAGATATAGATTATAGATATGATTAGTAATCGTCTGTTTGTAGTTGTGCTTGTACTATTTACAACAAAAAGTGTAATGGATTTAGATTTAAACTGGAATATTTATTTATGCAACTAAGAAAGTGACATTTATTCCTCACCTTTATAGAGTGCAGTAATCCATGCTTAATTACTTGCTTTATTGTCAATGCCAAATGAAAATCAACGATTTTGTGTTTTACTTCGCTCTGATTGTAAGCAACTCTTTCCAAGAAATTGGTGTCAAAGAAGATTCAATTGTACAACCTGTCGATCAATATATCTTATACCCAAGTATAGTTTAAAGAGTTTCTTTTTCTAATAATTTTAATGTTTTTTCCTATTTTTAGGCCTAATGAATGTAGTATTCTACTATTCTTGATGATTTTGTGACTCGAGCAATATTGCTCGAATTGAACAAAAATGTTGGAGGATCCAATCCACGATGACATTTTTGAAGTATTTGAGCAACATGCTCCCAATTTTGTTTGCTCCATTTCTAAGAGATTTAGAGGGAAAAGAGATAGAACATGTTTGTAGAGAAATGTACAAGTGCTTTATATTTAGAGAGTTGGGAAGTCATAAGCTTCTTTGCTACTACTTGGTTGTAGGACCTCGTGAAAATTTACCAAAATGCCTCTAAAATGAATCATGCGCGTAACGCATCTTCCAAAGCTTCAATGGGAAATTCGATACTGGATTTGCGATCAGCATGAAAAATCAAGTAAGAAAATAGTCTCGGCTCGACTTTAAAGTAGAAAAATACAAATTATTTTTTCAAAGAAAAGCCAAAACAATGAGGTTTCCGCGTCCAGGCCGCGACGCGCCTGGGACGCAGAACCACACTTAGAATTTTTCAATTTTTCTTCAACGGGAATTGATTCGCGAAAAATCACCAAAAATAAATGGTGCGCGTAGCGCACCAATGTCCCAAAAATGTGATTTTTGTTTTTAACTTCGAGAAGGGAATTTTCATCCTTCCTAATACATTCTTAAGTCCCAAAACGAGTATATAAGCTTAGATTCGTTCAAAAGGGTTTTATAACCCCATTTTTTCTTAGGTCTAAACTATGTTCTGAGAAGGAGAAGAAGAAGAGAGGAGGATTTAGAGTCCAGGGCCAATTAGTGCAGGAAAATTGAGGATTCTTCAAACCTCGGGTATGTAAGGCTAAACTAAAAGCATGGGATTATTCTCCCATGTGTCTCATAGATGGTCTTAGAAGTGAATCAAAAGTTCTTGAGTCTATATGCATGATTTTTTATTATGTTCTTGAGAATTTATATTTATTATATGTATTTTTCTATACATTGATGATCATCATAAAATTTATTTTCTTGAATTGAATATTTTCATGAGGTACTGCATAATCCTGCTTATTATTTTATTGAGAATTTACATGAATGAAAATAGAAATTAAGTTTATTGCCCTGATTGAGAATGTCGATAGAGATGGTGATTTGAGAATGTGAGAATGATGATAGATTGTTAGAACTTGATAGTCTCTTGAGTCTCCATAAATAACCTCCAACAGTGGGTCTATTCAATTGCTCTCTAATGATAGTTCTAAGTCCTAAGAGGAGTCTATTGATGACTGAAGTAGATGGGATTAGTGCTAATTAGATTAAATAAGGATTGAACCTTAGCTTGAGGATTAGTTCTACTCTTTGAGTTGATAGAATGATGGATGAGATGATGACCCCGCTTGAGGGGGGGTTGGCTGTGTAACAACCCGGCCTTGACAGACTACGAGGTTTCTTGAGTCATGGGAGGAGTATTAGCACCAAAATGGGTAAGAGTGAGTCCCACTCAAACTCATTAACTATGTGGCCAGCGTCGGAGAGGATTGGACTATGAAAACAGATGTTTTTTTTGTCCCGCAAAGGACTTGACAGACTTCTTTGGGATCCCTGATAGATTCGTCCTTTACCCCGACAAGGTATTGGACATATGTGGCAACGATATCTCTTTGTTGTATCACTTTTGGCTCATAGAGGGTGATTGTCGATTATAGAAACTCCCATTTAGGATTCCCTCTTCATAGTAATCTGATGTTGAGGTAATGGTATAGTGTGATGGATGTGATGGGTCATTTGTCTATTCTTTATTCTTTCTTTAGATAGACATTTGGCATGTTGATCGCTTTCTATACTGAGTTAATTATTATTGTTATATTATTCTACCTAATTCTGGTTTCACTTAGCTATTTTACATACCAATATATTCCACGTATTGACATCCCCTTCTGGGACTGCACTATTTCATGATGTAGATACATGATTTGGAGATCGTCAACAGGCGCACCATTGACGATCGAAGACGTTCAGCTGATTTAGTGAGCCTCTCTTACTTTGGAGGAATACCTTATGTTTTTTTTCATCCTGCCTTAAAGTTAGATTGATTAGCTTTATTTTGATAGAGGTAGCCATGAATCTGTCATTGGCACCACTTGATAGTGATAGAGGCTTCAAAGACTATAGTCGATTGTTGATGTAAGACTGTGAGCTAGTTCTTCCTACTAGCCTTTTTTTATAATATATATAAAATTGAGAACTGATGATGATGTGCCCTCTTTATCCTTTATGTCTTTCACTAATTGTAGAATGCTAAGATGAATGAATGTGATGAGGCCAAGTGGTTCGCTTGGGGACTAGTAATAGTCTCTGAGTGCCAGATTACGTCTAGGGTACCCTCCCGGGGCGGGACAAACTTGGTATCAGAGCACGAGTTCAAGTGTCCTAGGGAGCCTATAAAGTCGTGTCTAGTAGAGGCCTTATTATTGGTATGAAGCGTGCCACATCCATAATACGGAGGCTATAGGACATTTGGAAAAGTTTATCTTCCTTTAGATTCAGAATCATGCGATAAAGTTGTTTACTAAGAAGTCTATTATGATTCGTGTGATGCTCTAAACCTTTCAACTATGCCTTATTCATGAGGTGACAGAGACGGTGATGTTCAAACTCGTATCAATGAGATCCCCATAATAAGTATCCCGAGTGGTAGAAAGACTGCACTAAGTTTGAGAAAGGCCAACTAGTGTGCTAAGTTGATTGACTAGAAAGAGTGCACTACTTCTCATATGAATCGCACACTTGAGTTAACTATAGATGTACCCAGACCCTTCTACTCAAAAATTGCTCCCGCTGTTACTCGTGAAAGAGAGAAACTTATGTCTCCAAAGAGTTTAGTGCTACACCTAAGAGTGAGATGTGAGGTCTTCTAAGCCCTGAGTAGAATTTAATAATTCCAGAGTTAGAAAGATGATGATAGAGGGAAAGGGATGAGATAGAAAGTGTGATGACTGATTGAGGTTTTTAGTTAGAGATAGGTAGCCATTTAGGTAACTGGTGAAGGGAGGAGTCGATGGCCATAGGATTGATGAAAAGGTGATAAATACTCTATGATTGCCATGATGAGATAAGGTATAGAGAGGGAGAGAGGTAGTGTCAGAATGTGATAGAGCATGTTTAAACTAGAAGGAAGTGTATGTTGATGTGTTGTAGTATTCATACTATTGAGGGTGAAGTGTAGATCATGAATAGAGGGAAAGAGTGCTTTCAATGTGATAGAATAGATCTAAGTTAGGCTTGTGATTATATGGGAGAGTTTATTAGATCCATGGAGCTATAAGTTTAGCTAGATGAGGAGGTATAGTGAAAGGGTGAGTAGTACATGAGTTATGAAGAGGGGATGTGATGATTAATTCCTCGCTATGGGATTTTAGAAAGATTAAGTTCCCTAAACGTTTATCTTGAAGTTGCAAGTTAGCATTAAGGAGGTATATGGTAGATGTGCATCTTAGTAATAGACCCTAAGCTTGAGTTTGAGGAGTAGTATGGAAGAGGAGATAGTATCATGAGAGTGGTAGTCTTAGTTGGAGATTTTTCTCTAAGAGACTTGTCCTAGTTTATGAAGATGTTAAATTGTAAGAAGAGTAATGCTAGGGCTAGGGTACAAGTGCCTCTTAGGTGGGACTAGTGAAACAAGGGTAGCTCAACAGATAAGAAGAGACTTGAGATGGGTATTCATGATTGTGTAAGGATGTGTGAAGCTCTAAATTATGGTTGTTATGGGAGTCCAGACAATATCCTTGAGTCCAAGGAGAAAGTGACTTGAGGTAGGCATTCCGTGTCATCCCGAGCAACTAAGTTGATTAGAGTTTGTGGATTGGTGATGAGGAGTTTTCCTTAATAGTCTAAGTCTTATACAAATGATGAGTTTAGAAGAACACAGAAGTTGAGCGTTAGTAGTCAAAAGAAGAGGTTAGATTGTAAGAGGTATAGGAAGTGATTATGTATGCCATTAAGAGCAGCAAATAGTGAGAGAGAGGATTCCAAGGAGATAGGAGGAAGCTAAGAGTGATATGGTTGAAAGGATTCTGAGTGGCTAGTTATATATATATGATTATAGATTAATAAAATGGTTTAAGATGCATACTTTAGGGGATGGTGATTCCTTAACCATGTAAAGGTATGTGCTTATAGCCTAGTAGAGAAAACTGGTTCACAAATTTAGAGAGAAAGGACCTTGAGAGCTATGGGGGAGATGACGATGTGAGGAGTCGAAGGTAGATCTCGAGTTTGTGGATTGTGATAGGTTGATCAAGATAAGATACTAATTCTTTTTCGTCTCATATAGTCCTTATACTTTAGTTGAGGTAATATTCCATTCCCTTTGAGTGTATGGTTATCATACCTATGGCCTAATCCCATGCACATCATATTGTTTCTCGATCATACTAAGTTTCGAGGATTAGAAGCGATGAACTCATTCACTAATCCTGATCTTACCCCTTGAATCCAAGAGTTTCCAGCCCTATGTTAAATAAAGTGCGACCTAAGTTTAAAATACGTATAGTTCTATTAACACAAGATGAGACTTAATAGACGAGAAAGATTATAATCGTGCTAATGATATTTGATCCCAAGCTCTTTGAGTAATCCAACTTTTCAACCCTGATAGAGGTGTTGAGGAGGGAAGAGGGGTGTAGGTTGATGAGACATAGTGAGAGTTCTTAATTCTGGTGTCATCTTACGTATGCACTGACCTTCGGCTTATTATGCCATGGTTGATGGTAGGGTGTAGAGTATCAAGTTTCAGAGGTAGTATCTTACCTATTTCGTATGGAGAGATAGTAGTTAAGGTTTTGCAAAAAGAGGGGAGTAATGATGAGTTCCTCTAAGTTCAAATTGTGATGCTAAGAGTAGTGGATTGAGGATGAGGGTATATGACGAGGAGTGAGTATATCCTTATTATAGTATTGGCATTAAACTTATGTCATGAGGGGATAAAGATAGGAAGGAGGAGAGAGGTGAAACCTTATGATCAACCGTAGATAGGTGAGGGTATATTGGTGTGACCATGAGTGAGAGTTCATTGAATGGTAGAGGTAGAAATGCTAAGTAGGCTTGACAATTCTGAGGGTATATTTAAAGTGGTTAGAGTCATAGGCTTGGGATTTGGGTTCATTATCATGCAAATATTGATAATAATCTGGTGAAGACTTCATAATAAAGGTTTGAGGAAGAGTAGTGAGGTAGTGAAGAGGACTAATGATCTTTTGAGGTAAGCCCCGCTAAAGTTTCGAGCTAAGTATAGAAGATTAGCTTTTTAGGTATGTGACCATCTGGTGAATAACACCTTGAGGCTTAGAAGTAAGGTTGAATGGAAGAGGAGGAGGTGGAGAGATGGAAATTGGAGTAAGAACTATAAGCTTAAGATTGACCGGGTAGAATTCTATGAGAAGGGAGTACCATTGAGATGAGGTGCTGAGCCTGAGAGTTGAAGAGTTATATATAATCTTATGTATCGATGGTCCCATTCCCCATTAGAGTTGATAGCTTTCTTCTCGAGTTTGAAATGCTAATTGTCGAGGTGTTCACATAATTCGAATTGACTGAGTTGTGACGTTCCATTCGTGCTTGATGGTGCAAATTCAAAAAGAGTATCTCTACTCTTGATCTGAATCGATTGTCTATCCAGAGTGATTTGTGACTGCCAAGATTGATTAATGGATGATAGAACCGAGTCCTGATTGTCGTTCCTACCTGACGATAAGAAGGTTGTTGGAAATTTCCTTCCCTTCTTCTAAACTGATTGTCTTTTCTTGAGTCACTTGCCTATCCTTTGTTCCGAGTAGAGTTGATTGTGGATTGAGATAGAATCGAGAGATCAATTGATAAATGTGAACGCTGAAGGGAGTTTTGAGCCTATTCGTGCCGAGAGATGATGATGTTGAAGATAAATATCCTATCCTAAACACTATCGAAGTTCCTTTCTTAGGTTAAGGTACTAATTCAATTCCATTCCCGAGTCTAAGATAGAGATGTAGAAAGTGACGGATAGACGAGAGTTTGAGAGTTCCCGAGTGAGGAGTAAAGTGAGCTTCGAGTCTACTCGTGCCTATTTCTACCTTTACTTATCATTCGAGTACGAATGATTCCAAGGGGGAGAAGATATAACACCCCATGAAAATTTACCAAAATGCCCCTAAAATGTATCATGCACATAATGCATCTTCCAAAGCTCCGAAGGGAAATTCGAGACCAAATTTGCAATCATCACAGAAAATCAAGTCAAAAAATGGTCTTGACTTGACTTTAACGCAGAAAAACGTAAATTATTTTTTTCAAAAAAAATTCAAAACAGTGATATTTCCGCATCTAGGCTGTGACACCCCTGGGACGCGGAACCACACTTGGAATTTTTCAATTTATCTTCGACGGGAACTATTTTGAGAAAATTCACAAAAAATAACTAGTGCGCATCGCGCACCAGTGTCCCAAAAATGTGACTTTTGTTTTTAACTTTGGGAAGGGCATTTTCATCCTTCCCAATATATTCTTAAGTCCCAAAATGAGTATATAAGTTTAGATTCGTTCAAAAGGGTTTTATAACCCCATTTTTTTCTTAGGTCTAAACTATGTTCTGAGAGAAGGAGAAGAAGAAGAGAGGAGGATTTAGAGTCCAGGGCCAATTCGTGCAGGAAAATTGAGGAATCTTCAAACCCCAGGTATGAAAGGCTAAACCAAAAGCATGGGATTGTTCTCCCATGTGTCCCATAGATGGTCTTAGAAGTGAATCGAAAGTTCTTAAGTCTACATGCATGATTCTTGATTATGCTCATGAGAAATTATATTTATTATATGTATTTTTATATAGGTTGATGATCATCATAAAACTTATTTTCTTGAATTGAATATTTTCATGAGGTACTGCACAACCCTGCTTATTATTTTATTGAGAATTTGCATGAACGAAGATATGAATTGAGTTTGGAGCCTTGATTGAGAATGTTGACAGAGATGGTGATTTGAGAATGTGAGAATGATGATACCTTGTTAGAACTTGATAGTCTCTTGAGTCTCCATAAATAACCTCCAATGATGGGTCTATTCAATTATTCCCTAATAATAGTTCTAAGTCCTAAGAGGAGTGTATTGATGATTGAAGTAGATGGGATTAGTACTAATTGGATTAAACGAGGATTGAACCTTAGCTTGAAGATTAGTTCTACTCCTTCAGTTGATAGAATGATGGATGAGATGATGACCATGCTTGAGGGGGGGTTGGCTGTGTAACAGCCCGGCCTTGACAGACTATGAGCTTTCTTGAGTAATGGGAGGAGTATTAGCACCGAAATGGGTAAGAGTGAGTCTTACTCGAACTTATTAACTATGTGGCCAGCATAGGAGAGGATTGGACCGTGAAAGGGGATGTTTCCTTTGTCCCAGATTTAAATTTCTGAATTGATAGAATGATAGATGAGAGAAGGACCCTGCCTGAAAGGGGGGTTAGTTGTATCATAGTCTGACCTTGATAGACTTATGAGCTTATTGAGATTTCTGCGAGGAGTATTAGCACCGAAAATGGGTAAGAGTGAGTCTCACTCGCACTCATTAACTACGAGGTCAGTGTAGAAGAGGATTGGACCGTGAGAGCGGATATTTTCTTTTGTCCTACAAAGGACTTGACAGACTTCTTTGGGATCCCTGACAGACTCGTCCTTTACCCCGACAAGGTATTGGACATATGTGGCAACAACAGCTCTTCGTTGTATCACTTCTGGCTCATAGGGGTTGATTGTCGGTTATAGAAACTCCCATTTAGGATTCCCTCTTAATAGTACTCTGATGCTGAGGTAATGGTATAATGTGATGGCTCATTTGTCTATTCTTTATTCTTTCTTTAAATAGACATTTGGAATGTTAATTGCTTTCTATATTGAGTTGATTGTTATTATTAATTATTCTACCTGTTTCCAGTGTCACTCAACTATTTTACATACTAGTACATTCCACATATTGACGTCCCCCTCTGGGACTGCATCATTTCATGATGTAGATACATGATTTGGAGATCGTGGACAGGCGCATCGTTGAGGATCGAAGATGTTTAGCTGATTTGGTGAGCCTCCCTTACTTCGGAGGAATCCCTTATGTTTATTTTCATCTTGCCTTAGAGTTAGATTGATTAACTTTATTTTGATTGAAGTAGCCATGAGTCTGTCATTGACACCACTTGATAGTGATAGAGGCTTCATAAACTAGAGTCAATTGTTGATGTGAGACTGTGAGCTAGTTCTTCCTAGTAACCTCTTTTTATAATATATATAAAATTGAGAACTGATGATGATGTGCCCTCTTTATCCTTTATGTCTTCCGCTGATAGTAGAATGCTTAGATGAATGAATGGGATGAGGCCAAGTGGTTCGCTTGGGGACTAGCAATAGTCTCTGAGTGCCGGTTACGTCTAGGGTACCTCCCGGTGCGTGACATTTGCATTTCTTTATTGGAAGATTAGTGAATTGTCATATGTCCTAATCTTCTGAAAATGTTAGACCACTTTAGAAGAAGACTTCAGGGGTGTAAAAATAAACTTTTAAAGTGCCAACATCTTTGAAAATTTGCATGTTTTTCTGTGCTAAAGTGTCATCACTAGTTACTTACTGTTACAACATGCGTAGATATTCCCCAGGAGCTTATATTCTCTTAACTTACAGAAATTGGACAAACGATATCCTTTCAACAAAGATTTATCTCAAAGTAAAAAATTCTAAAGTTCTTTTACTTTAACTGTTGTACCTTAGGTTCCCATACACTAATAGTTGCCTTAGCACCATAATACCTATCTCCTTCAATATAAGCTACTGTATGCTGGCAATATGGACACTTAAAAGCTCTAATGAAATGAGAATAAAATCAAGAAATGATAAATTTTGATCGTAAAAATTTAAAGCATCTGATGATCACTTCCGTTGGTAAAGTAAGGGTCTGCTGATATGTGCTTAGAGTAGCCTTGTGATTCTTTTTACCATGTTTTTTGCAGAACTTTCCCTCAAAATGTCTGCTTTCTTTGTTCTCCTAATACGAATAGTGCCCTCTGGAACATGCTTTCCCCTACTTGGCCTAAGAAAAGAATCATATCTATGTATGAGTAACTGTGTTGCAAGTCTTATTGAAATGTGAGTAACTCTGTCGCAGGTCTTATTGAAAGAAAAAAAAAAAGATGTCCTCTGTCTATTCTTTGCATTAATATGCAGTGCTACTCATTATGTAAGAAAGCACATTGTGTCATACAGAAGATTGGTTGTTTATTGAATTCAAAAAACTTTAGAGTTGGAATTAGATGAGTAAATTAATTTTTGATAAACATCCTCAAGTAAAAAGAATACACTAAGTATTAAAGTATAGCACCAATAATGACTACAAGATTCGAAATTCAAAGATAATGGGATTCTCTTTTGATTGAAGTCGTTTTTTTACCATACTTACGTTAATTATGAAATTAGATAGACAACAAGCATACATGTTGAACAAGGTCTTTCTAAGATAGTAGAAAAAAACCCAAAGAAATCACACCTCCAAAATTACATACAACAAAACTAACACATGCAAGTTGATGAAGAACAAAGTAAATCAGAATTGAAAATTTAATTTTTGAAACAACATTGAGGCACATGCAGCCCGAAATACCCTAATTATTAAAACAGAATAAATTCATCAGGACTCATAGCGCTAAATACAATAAGAAATTGCTGGGAGATATATTTGAAGAAACAGACGAAAATACAAAGGAACATACTGAAATCATTTGTAATCTATTTACATGCTGGAAACTAAAATTGCAGAAAAATGCAACTACAAACTCTAGAGAACAGAAGAGAAATTTTATATTTATTCAAGGAATAAAGAAAAACATTAAAAAGCAAAATGATGTGTCTCTACTTACATCTAATTTACCATTACACACCCTAATTTGAGTCCTTTAAACACTGTAACAAGAAGAGCAAGTCGGGGAGTGTACGTGGGTATTTATTTATGGGTTCTTTTCATCCATGAAGCTCTAATAGTTACCATCTTTTTCTATGAAACTTCAAAGTAAGAACTATGAATTTTGACAATCTTGAATTTCATAAATTATGCTTTATTTCATGATTATGAATTGATTTATGCATGAATTAATATTGACTCCACGAATTCTTTCGAATGCTTTATTGCCATTTTTGATGGTATTTCCACCCATTTCTTCAACTCAATTCATCTGGACACTTCAAACCTGGACAATGCCACTACCAAAGACTTGAAATTGTGAAGGTTAACCAAAAATCAAAAATAAAAATTAAGAAGCTACTATAAAAATTTAAAATGCAAGAATTTATTAAAATATGAACAAACATTGGTTCACTACCCCTTTGTGTTTCCACTTTGAGGCAATAAATCTCCTCCCCATTTTCAAGATGATCAACCATTTTGAGCTCATGAGGAGGGTGATGAGAGACCATAAACATTTTCCACCGGTTCCTCCATTTTGAGGACTTGAATTGTCTACCCAACTTGTCATCAACTTTCCTCTTAGGTGCCTTGAGTAGACATAGGAGTGTCAAGAGGTCTTCTTCACATTGAGCCCTACACCTTGTGGCCTCCAAGTAAGCAACACTCCAAACTTCAAATGAACCAAAGTTGCCATTTAAGATGTCCATGGCTTGCTCTTGAAACTTTAGTATCATTTCCTCAATTTTGGCTTCCCGGACAATTATTTGGCTTGAAGAAATGCATAGGCCGCCCCATATCTCTTCCATATCAAGCTCCTCTCCTTCTATTTGAGACTCCAACTCATAGTTGGCCACCTTTGAGTTGGGGACCTCACTCACTTCATTGCTTAGTCTCAAGTCGACCTCCAAAACATCAATTTCCCATTCAAATCGGTCCAACTCGCAACCTCTAGCAACAAGATAGCTCTTCAGATCATCCCTCCTATTGAGCAATTGGTGTCTTTGGGCCACTTCTTTAGCAAGTCTAAGATTGAAGTCGGTGAGTGAATCTTGACTCACAACACTCTTATCTCTACTCACTTCTTCAACATCATTTTGTTCACCGCGAAGTGCAATACTCTAAAAGAAATAGAAGAAGCGCTTACATTCCTCAATCAAGCATTCATCACAATTAGCCATACAACAAAAATAAAAGTAAAGAAAATAAAAAGAAGCACTCACTAATCAAATCAAAAAGAGTATCCTACAAGTCCTAAATCAACTCAATACACCTATTGTTCCCTAGCATCGACACCATTTTTTATTTCACAAAACCCGTCTACTCAAAGGTAGAAAGGCTGGTCGTCTTTAGCATATTACCCAACTTTAGAGGTGTTAGAACCCGTATATTGGTGTTTTGGAATCATTCCAAACTTTTGGCCGACATTGTAATTTTCGGGAAACTTGATGCTTAAGTGTAATTTTTGAGAAATTGAGAATTTAAGTTGGAATTTTTATTTAAGTATGTGTGTAGAAACTTTTGGAGGTTTATATGTACAAGTTTACACTTGCAAGACCAAGTGTTATATGTC
>DF361135.1:30449-51147 GCA_000787875.1 Solanum virginianum | reverse complement strand
TACTTATTATGAACTTCACTGCACATTATATTGGGTTTCATGAAATTATGATTGTTTTAGCATGTTTTGAACTATGAATCTAAGATCTATTATTAGATTTGATGAAGGTTTTTGATGTATACTGCTTGAGGGTGTTACCAAGTATTTATTGATGATTTTACATTGAATTTTGTAGCATGATTACACTCTTGAATTGCATGATTTTACACTAGCATTACACACACACTAGGTGCTTGATAAAATGTTTAGTTATTGATTCTTCAGCTATTGAAGGTCTAATGCTTGTCATATGAGATATATGACCTTATGGTGATGAAAGTAATGTGATATTATGATGATTTCTTCAAAAGTATCCCTAGGGTTGCATATTGACGATACCTTGTTGGGGGGGTGCTTGGCCTGACCACTATGATGGAGGGTGTAAAGTCCATTAACCTTGTTAAGGGGTTGATACCTTGACCACTATGATGGAGAGTGTGAAGTTCATTTACCATGTTAAGGGGTTAATACCTTGACCACTGTGTTTGAGGGTTTGAAGTCCACTAACCTTGTTAAGGGGTTGATACCTTGACCACAATGATGGAGGGTGGTACATTCAAATGTACTAACACATACTCTATGCCAACATGATGTTACCATGTATGGACCAGAGCTCTATTTTGTCATCACCCTCCTCCTCGTGGCTAGTGGTACCTAATAGAGCTAGTTTGTGAGTCCTCCATTCTGAGGGTGATGTCTTTGATCTTATACTATATATTAAGACTCTTTTTTTTTTCTTTGATGTATGTTAACTATGAGGGTGATCCCGGTTGCTTGTTGATGTATGTTAACTATGAGGGTGATCCCGGTGGCTTATCTTAACCTCCGCTAAGTATCTATGTAGTAAAGGTGTTGTTGGACATGATGTGTAATTATGCTATGAGTCTTGACTCTCTTGTCTTTTTATTTTTATATTACCAAAGTTTCCCCTTAGTCCCTTTGTCCTTATTTCTATTCTTTCGATGCTATTTAATTGCTTAGCGCGACCAAGGATGTGCAATAATATGCTAAGAGGCTTGTTTGGGGTTCCTTCGGGTTCTCCATTCGCTGGTCACGACTAGGCCCGAGGCTTAGGTCGTGACAACAGCATCCCATGATTTAATACCTTGGTTTGTAGGGTGATATTGTGCTGCCCGATCTAAATACACACTAGCGTCAAAAGTTTATGTCTGATGTGAGAAAATTCTTTTGGAATGAGCCATACTTGTTTCATGTGTGCACGAATAAGATTACTCATCACTCTGTTCCTGAGTTTGAGATGATGAGTATTCTCGAGGCATGTCACTCGTCATTGGTAGGTGGGCATCATAGTGGAGTTCGAACCGCACATAAGATCTTACAGTATTGGTATTACTGCCCACTATCTACCAAGATGCTGATGACTACACCCAAGCTTGTGATAGGTGCCAAGAGAAGGTGGCATTTTCCACAAACATGAGCTCCCCTCTAAACTGCATTATGATGATTGAGTTATTTGATGTATTAGGGATAGATTTCATGGCCCCTTTTGTTAGCCCTCATGGAAAAAAATACATCTTAGTCATTGTGGATTATGTATCAAAGTGGGTAGAGGCCATTGTTCTACCCAACAATGAAGGAAAAAGTGTCACAGTGTTTCTCTAAAGGAATATTTTCTAAAGGTTTGGCACCCCTCGGGTGATCATTAGCGATGGAAGTTCTCACTTCTGCAATAGCTCTTCAAGGCTCTACTTGAAAAGTGTAGGGTGAAACATTAGGTGGAAATGCCTTACCATCCTCAAACAAGTAGGCAAGTGGTGGTCTCTAATAGGAAAATCAAACAGATACTGTCCAAGAATATGAATGCAAACCAGATAGATTGGTCGCAGAAGATTGATAACGAATTATGGGCACACCAACAAATATTCAGAACCCCTATAAGCATGTCTCTTTACTAACTTGTCTTTGGGAAGATATGTCATTTGCCAGTGGCGCTTGACCATAAGGCAATGTGGGTGCTAAAGAAGTTAAATCTAGACTGGAATGTTGTGACAAACTCTAGATTGAGGTAACTTAATAAGCTTGATGAGTTTTACTTGAAGGCATATGAGAGCTCAGCCTTGTACAAACAAAGAATGAAGCTGCAAAATGATCGTGGCATAGAGAATCATTGGTTCACACCATGGAATTTGGTTCTACTATACAATTCAAGACTAAAGTTGTTCCATGGAAGCTTAAATCCAGATGGTTGGGACCCTTTTGAGTTGTTCCATGGAAGCTTAAATCCAATGAATATTCAAGGTAAATGGCCACAAAGTCAAGCAGTACCTTGGAAACATGGACGAAATAAAACAGTGGAAGAATGGGACATTAAGGAAGTTTAAGTACTCAAGATGTCTATATCGTGCCGCGATAATAAATCAGGCGCTATTTGGGAGACAACCCAAGGTAGAGACTGGCACTTAGGTTCTTAAGTATGCTTTTTTTGACCCCAATACTTTATTTTTCTTTGATTGTGTGCATTGAGGATAATTCACCTCTTTTTCGATGGGGTGTGGATGATTATGGGCCTCAATGAAGTCTGACTAGGTTGGGTCCATAACTACCCTAATTTTTGAATCCTAGGGGTTTTCTTGTCTGTGTTCTTTTTCCCCAGGGATATTTATTTCTATTGAACTAGCATGTTTAGGATGTTTAGGTAGTATTTGTAGCATTTAGTACTGATATCTGTGGTATATGTATGTTTTTGTATTTTTTGTGAAAAATGATAGCCACCAAATTTTGATTAGTTAGTCTAGATAGCAAGCATGCATGTTTAAGTATGTTGACAGTGCTTGTTTTGATAAGAAGGATAAATTGAGATAAAAAGCATGATCTGAGAGTCTTTTATTGATAATGTAATCAGTGTCATGTGAGTGTGAGCTTCACTTGCTAAATCTATGTGTTATGTGTTAATTCAAAACTTTCCCTATTACTCTAAGTTAGACTGTAGATTAATTGGATTAGGAAATGATCTTATGGCAATGTTCTTAAAAGTCCACTTAGCCTAAATAACCAACCAAATTTGCAGAATGTCCCTTGATCCTAATGTTTAAGCCTGATATGTACCTATTATTTGTAAAAACCTAAATTATTAGTTGTAAAATCCTTAAATTGGCCTTGGTCCGTCCTTGAACATTGTGCACCTTGACTGAGGCAAAAAGCCTAAGTTGAGTGTGACTACCAAAAGTGGCCCAAGTTCTGAGGATGGATAATATACACCTTAACTTAGGCCAAAAGTTTAAGTTAAGGGTGGTTGATGTAAGGGTAAAACACAAAATAAGGGGAAAGTTACTGATACAGGGAAAAGGAGAAAAATCACGTACGGGGTGCAATAAAAATAAGTGATGCCTTAGTTATAAGCTAAAAAGAAAAATGACGTGTAAAAAGCAAGGCAAAAAGCTGAAAACTAACAATATTGGTAAGGCTAAAGTGAAAACAATAATGCAGTGTTAGTGGGGAAAAGTGTAGAAAAATGCAGTGTTAAGGAGGGCCTTTACTCATTTTGTTCCCAAAATATCACACCAAAGCCCCCTGAGCCTACGTTACAAGCCTAAAAAATCCTAAAGTGATCTAAGTCCAAGTAGTTAATGGATTTAGTCATGAGTATAGGAGCAAGCCTATGGTATTGACCATGATACTTGAATATCTTGCATAGTCCCAAGATTATACATGAAAATATCATTGAGAGTAAGATATGAAACTTCTTTCTGTGAAGGCACTTGTATTGCATTATTAGCATTAGACTTATTCAGTGATTGTGGCTTGTTAATAGTAACTCACTTGTCATAGTTGTATTATCCCATATATTAGTCTGTAGTGGTTTGCTGGATAGTTATCTTGTTTTGTTTTGAAAAATGGTGTGGTTATCTATGCTTAAGTTTGATGTGATATATGTTATTAGGTTGAGGTTGATGTGCTGTCAAAATACATCACATTTGGTGCCTAAAACAAAGGATTTAGTGAGTTCTTAATGTGACTTTTTATGGTTTTTATGTGTTTTTGTGTTGTTATTGCAGAAAAGGTAGGTTGGCATGATTATAGAGAAAAATTATAGATTTTGCTGAAGTGCAGAACATACGAGCTCACCTACGAGTCGTAGCCCAACCTATGAGTCATAGGGTGATCTCGTAGCTAAAAATAGAGAGCAAAAATCAGAAATCTGCTAAGTGGAGGTTAGCCTTATGAGGCCACCCTATGATTCGTAGGTCTCAATATGACGGGTATAGGTGGACTCGTAGCAAGAAATAGAGAGCTAACATTTTGGATCAAAAATTGAAAGCCTAGACTATGAGAAGAGCATATGAGTCGTAGCTTAAGCAATGACTCGTACTAGTGGGTCGTAGCAGTCAAGTCCAAAATGCCAAGTGCTTGATACGAGAACCCGATTGCGACTCCTAGGTCACCCTATGAGTCATACCTGTGAGACATACCTGCTGCCAGCTGTCTTTTTTGTGCAATTTTTAGGGTTAAATTTGTAACTACTATATATACTTTAAGTTAGAGTTCATTTAAAAAGATATACCAGATTCCAAAGCCATGAGTAGCTAAGTACCCACAACTTGGGGTTGTGGGAACCATGAGTAGGTGACTAGAGATGACCTAGATTTATTGTATTTTTATGATTGGGGTTTTGCATGTATTGTCTATTTTCCTTCATTATGATTGTTGTTTGGTAGAGGTCAATACCAAACCCTGCCTAGTATCACGATCCCAACCAAGGTAATGATTAATAAGAAAAGGAAAGTAGATGATAGAATTCGATTGATGTATTCTCATCTAATCAACCAAATCTGACTAATGGGAGGTTGACTGGGACAATAGTTAATATTTAGTTTGCACACCATGGTTGTCGACCAAGCGCCATGGTGAAATTCAACCTTCACCTTCACAAGAGGCTGGAAGAACCTAACTTACCTTACTGTATGTAAAGTTCCAATTGTAGTTATGTTGTCTAGGGTAATCGAGTTAACGAACCATGGGAAACATAATTCCCCAGTTGTCCCTAAAATTTAGTGCTTCCTCGTATAGTAGTATAGTATTTGTTTTACTTTTGTTCTTAAATCACAAACCCTCTGCCCCCATTTAGAGACTTTAGTTATAGATACTCAAAATGATTGATAGCGGATTCCTGTAGTCAAGCCCTGTACTCCTTGTGGCTTCAACCCTAACCTTCGGTCAGGTTTATTGCTGACAGTGACCACTTTCTTATTATAGTATGAACATCTTCAAAAATTATTGCACTGTTGCCAGGAAATATGACTAGGTTTTAACTTGATTTCACTATTAGTTAGTTCAAGTGTTAATTTCTAAATTCTCTTGTATTTTACTTTTATTTTTGTTTTTATTGTTTGATTCTACTTGTAGGGTGTATTGGGTTATATGCCCAACACAAGGAGCCAAGGCAATCCCTTAGCTCTGATCAATTTGGAGATCCATCAACTTTTTAGAAGAATGGCTCAGGGGAATGATGATATCACACTTGAGGAAGAAATGAATATGAATAATGATATGGGAAGAGAAGAAAATCCATCCCCGAGGGATGGTAGGCCACAACTTAGGTATTTCAACGAGAATGCTTATGGTTGGAACCAATATCATTTGAACTTTATGGCCATGGATATTATTAGTCTTATAGTGTTGCCTCCATTATCGGCAGATACTAAGTTCTCGGTGTTAAGTGGTTTACTTGAAATATTCCAAAACTGTGGATTGTTCATAGGGCTACCTTCAGAGGATCCCCACCGTCATCTTCATAATGTAGTTTTTGTCTGCAAGAGTGTCATGGGGACATAAAATCTTTCTCTTGATGCCATTGGTTTGTGGGTGTTTCCATTTTCACTAACTGGAGGCTTCTTCATGTGTACTAACTGGAAATGCAGCTGTGTGGTTGTCTGAGCTTTCTCCGGGTACAATAACAAGTTGGGCAGAGCTTCAGAGTGTGTTTTTAGAGAGATATTTCGCAAGATCAAAGAAGCTAAAGCTTGAAGATCAAATAAACAATTTTGGTCAATTGTTGGGTGACTCTATTAGTACCACGTGGGAGAGATTTACCAAATGCTTCAGGATGGTTCCCAATCATAATATTGTTGATGATGCCTTGGTTGAGATTTTTTATTGGGTGCTTGATGAGAATAGTCAAGCTTGTGCCGACACAATCATGGGAGGCATGTTTCTTGACCAACCTTTTGCATTGATCGCCGTGAGGATAGAGCAAGTGGTTAAAACCAATAGAGTATGGGGTCAAAGAGAGAGGGGTTCTATGAAGACTTTTTGTGCGATTAACACCAACAATGGATGGAGCAAGTGGTTAAAACAAATATAGCATAGGATCAAAGAGAGCGAGGTGCAATGAAACTTCTTGTGCAGTCAACACCAACAATGAGCAAGCAAAGGTCAATGAAGAGATCATGGAGCAACTTGCTCAACTTCGCACGAGTATGGACTTGGCCTTAAAGCAAAACCAAGCAAGTGTTCATGCAGTAACCCACCAACTTCCTAAGGCTCTTATGTATGAAGCTCCATTCTTTGATGAAGATGCTTGCTTCGTTGGTAACCAAGTAACGGGTTTCCGGAATAACCCTTAAGGGTCCAACTCTGACTATTAGAGGTAAGGTCCTTAACACAAAAACAAGCAAGTGTCCAAGCAGTCATCCACAACCTCCTAAGGCTCCCATGTTTGAAGATCCATTCTTTGATGAAGATACTTATTTCGTGAGTAACCAAGCGGTGAGTTTCCAGAATAACCCCCAAGGGTCCAACTTGAACTATTGGAGGCAAGGTTCCTGGAATAAAGGGGAACTATAACTGTGATGGTGCTTATAGAGACAACTAGTGGCTACTATGATAGAGAGAGTGCCGGATGCCGAATGGGGTAGAAGAGATAGGTCAGAATGGCCCTTATATGCCACCTCAAAACCATGATGCCATGCCAAGTATTTCGAAGCTTGAAGAGATGTTCGACAAGTTGTTGAAAAGAGCCAACCACCAAGATGAGACCTTGAAGGGAATAAAATCGGATATTTCAAGCATAAACCCAAAGATAGTCTCACTCAGTGGCGATTAAACAATTAGAACAAAAATTTGGATAAGTCTCTTCACAATTGAACCAATGCCAAATGTGCACTTTGCCAAGCAATACAGGTCAAAATCTAAAGAATGATGAGAATTGCATGGTAGTCATGACAAGGAGTGGCAAAAGCACCATAGATCACCATATATCGGTGATTGAGGATGAAGCTCATGAGAAGGGTATTGGTGGTGAAATTACGGTTGAGGGAGAAGGTTTGAAAAAGGTTCGAATGCAAAGAGAAGAAGTAAGAGAGCAAGAAGAGGTTAAGATGATTCCAAAACCTCCTCCTCCCTTCCCTCAAACACTTAGATAACAAGAAAATGAGGGAATATTCAAACAATTCCTCTCGATACTGAAACAACTTTCTATCAACATTCCCCTCACTAAAGCTTTGGAAAATATAGCCAGGTACGCTAAATATATGAAAGACTTGGTGACAAAGAAGCAAACTTTGAGCCAAGAGTTCTCACAAGGATCCAATAATATAGTGCGATCATGACTAAATGCTTGTTCAAAAATAAGAGGACCCTAGTGCATTCACCATCCTTTGTACCATTGGTGATGTTGAATTTGCAAGAGTATTGTGCGACTTAGGAGCAAGTATTAACCTAATGCCTCTTGCCATGTTCAAAAAGCTTGGTCTTGGAACTCCTACTCCAACAAGAATAAGATTGCTCATTACGGATCGAACTATCAAAAAGTCAGAAGGAATACTTCTTGATGTGCTTATAAAGGTTGACAAATTTATCTTTCTCACAAACTTTGTGATCCTTGACTTTGAGGTTGATTTCGAGGTACCCATTATATTAGGAAGACCATTTCTGGCCACCAGGAGAGCCTTGGTGGATATGGATTTGGGTCAGCTTTGGTTCAAGGTGCAGAGGTCATGTTTGACATCTACAAATCAATGAAACACCAGAATGAGTTTAAGAGTAAAGTTTGGGCCCTTGAAGATTTTTTATGATGGATGATGACAAAATCGAGCCACACATTAAACAAGGCGCTTCTTGGGAGGAAACCTAAGTATTTTTTATGTTTTTGACTTGTTTCTAAGTTTATTTTGGTCATTTGAATTCTTAAGTAGAAGTTTTAATGTTTGTTTTGTTTTAAAGACATTGATTCAGTTGTGATACTTTGAAGATTACTGTATTTTGAGGATTGGTTTACAGGAAACAAAGAACTAAAGATGTGAGGTAAAATTGCACTTGGAGCAGCATCTATGTGCATACCTATGAGTCGTAGTGACTACTATGACTCATAGTCATGCCTCGTAGAGAGAAGCAGTAAGGAGTGATGATTGGCACACACACTAAGAGCTAACCTTACTATTTGTAGAAGACCCTACGAGTCGTAAGTGGGGTTCATAGTGCACAGGTATAGAATTATATTTTTCTAAGTATTAAGGTCTACTACGAGACCAGGACCTACGAGCCATAGGAGTCCCTACGACTAGTAGTTGAGGTCTCGTAGCCTCGATACACAGCTTTTTAACTTGTTTACCCGGATTGATATTTAAGGGGTTAAAATTCATTTTGACCCCTAAAATTACTTTCCTTGCCCTAATCAACCAAAAATCCCCAAAACCCCTTTATATTTCACTGTTCCAATCACCGTCCTGGCTATCTATGTCATTTTTCTAGCAAATATTCCTACAAGTCTATTTTCTAGGGTTTCGGCATCCTCTTTCCCTTATCATTGTATCTATTTGATCAACCTCTCACTTGGTAAGTTTCTTGATTAATTTTGGTACACTCTTGTGAAGAATTTCATTCTGGGAAGATGATTGTGTACTTAATTTAGTCATGATGATTATACCCACGTGAATATGCCTACGTGTATATATAAGAGTTAGAGTCTGGGTATTTGAAACCCTTAGTATGATTTGAATGTTGATGGGGACTATTGTAGGGAGGGGTTCTTGTTGGCATCCAGATCATAAGAGTTTAGTGCATGACTATTGTGTGATCAATTTGTGAAATAGTGTCAGAGTTGGAATTTCAAGAATGTGGTTATGCTTTAAAGTGAAAATTCATGCTTGGCCATGTTTAAAGTTTTATTGAATTTTCATTAAATGTCCATGGATTGTGATCTTATGATAAGTGTGAATTTATAGATGAATTGTTCATGGGCTCAACTTGAATAAAGTTTAGGATTAAGTTTGATTTTAGGATATTGCTTGTTATAATTGACCTATTTTGTATTGTGTCAAAACTTTGTACTTAGAATGCTGCATTTTTCTGAGGTTATCCATGTCTGTGATTTGATTTAATTGGTTTTGAGTTCTTGTGGAAAAGTTGCAGGCATCCTAAGTGCCTTTTTTCCCTGCTACGACCCACTATGACTTGTAGTTCAACCTACGAGTCATAGTGTCCCCTCGTCACAGGAACCAATCACCTGTGGTTCCTTCATATTTCTCATATGCGACCCATCTATGACTCGTAGGATCCACTACATCTCGTTTCTCATATGGGACCCATCTATGACTCGTAGCATCCACTACATCTCGTAGTGGGGGTCTCGTAAGTCTAACTTAGGTTTCAAAAATGCCTTTTGAATGAGGTACGATGCCAGACTACAACTCGTAGGCCACCCAACGAGTCATAACTGTACCTCGTGTCTGATTCCAGGTTGCATTTTTCTTATAAGCCCTAGTACTATGAGGCTAGTGTATGACTTGTAGGACACCCTACTAGTCGTTCAACTGTATCAGTGACTTTTCTTTTGATTTCAATATTTAAGTGTTGATTATTTTTGGTCCTTTGGTATGTGATCACTGACTAATCAATCATTTTGGAGCTCACATATTGATGTTGGTTTTCAGGGACAATGCCTCTAAAAGACAAACAAGCCATACAGGCCTTTATAGGAAGCTAGTGGATGAATCCTCTGAAACAAAATAGTCAGAAGGCTCTGTGAAAGTCCACAAAGTCAGGATAGACCCTGAGGCAAATATGCCTCAAACTCGAGGCTGCACTGCTATGGCTCCGGTAGAAGTTGAGATTCCCTCCCAGTCTGAGGAGGAGGGTAATAGTTATGGGTCTGAGAGCAGCTCACTACAGTTGACTCCCACACATACGAGAGGTTTTAAGAGAAGTCACAGTCTCAATAGGAGGAAGTTGAATCACAGCCCCCGGCAGACCTAAGATGGGGATTTCCAGGAATGAAGGCAATCCATGATAAGGGGTTGGAGCTAAAAGGGCAAGGAAAACCTGTCAAGCAGTTCCATGAGGAGTGAAGGTTAAATGACTCTAGATTGGATAGGGTACCAGGGTTGGATGTAGAGATTGATAGATTTGGACTCCGATGAACTTCGCAGCGATAGGGAAACTATGCCCCTTATTTGGTCATCGAGAATTTTATGTGGCATATTATGCTACTCTCCTCCGGGGCCTGCCCAAGAACAAGAAGGTAATTGAGTAGCCTAAATTATGAGTGGTTCTAGTCAGGGGTAAGAAAGTTAATATTTCTGAACAGACGATCTGACGGGTTCAGTTCAGGCCCAACTACAGAGTACCTCACTCCACCACAGAGTATGATACCAATATTTCAAAGATGAGGAATGCGGTGAATAAAAAAAATATTGGGGTCAAAACTGAGCTACTTCGGTGGATTGCCTGCCAGATATGTGAGGAGGGTTTTGAGCCGACATGGGCCACAAACCACCCTGATCTTATAGTGAAAGCCCACCTCTCTTTTCAGGCCAAGTTTTGGTGGTCGATTATCCATTGGTATATTTATCCTACTTTCACAGATAATGTGATCACCCTAGGGCGAGCCGGGTTATTAGCTAGCATCTTAGTTAGCTATGAGATTGATTATGCCCGGATTATCTCTGGGTAGGCTCATGAGTCCGCTGTCAAGACGAGCAGCTCACTACCATTCCCTATTTGATCCACCATTTGTGCAGTGTAGCATATGTTCGTATCGACCCCCATCGGGACCCGCATATAGAGGCTACACGCACCATGGATCCCAGCTTGATCAAGGCAGATAAGAACCTAGTGGCCTTAAAGCGGGCAGCTTCTCTACCAATCCCAGAGCCATTCCCGATTAAGCCACTAACTCAAGAGAAGACCCCAGCCACCACCAGCACTACTCCAGCTACCCCAGAGCCATATCTAGCTATTAAGCTCGAGGCGATGCCATCTTCTAGTACACCCGTACGAGCATCATCTACTATGTAGGTTGATTCTCTTACCTCTGCTATTACTTTTCAGGAACTGGTTCATGGGGTAGCAACAACGGAGTTCTAGTTGCAGAGGGCCAAATCAAACCATTGGCCAGTCAGACGATCCAATCCTCAGAGGAGAGGGCAAAGTTATTTGCTGTGACATAATCGATCAGAGAGTTAAAGCAATGTATGCCTGAGTAAAAGCCTTTGAGGAGAGGATCCAAAAGAGGCTCGCAGATGCCCAGCCCACTGACATGAGTGCAGTGACAGAGGAGTTGGCCAAGTTTAAGGCTGACTTGTTGAAGATATTAGTAGCCCCAATACCAGTACCAGAGGTGGCACCGATGGGTGATGACATATTTGACCTATTCGAAGACCGCCTGTATGCCCACAAGAAGAGGCCCCTCAAGAGTGAGCACCCAAATGGGAGTCGAAAGAGGCGAGGAACTAACGATGAGTCAGCAGCACTGGAAGAGGAGCTGATACTGGATGAGGTGGTGTAGGAGTCTCTAGCTCTGGTAGCTATACAAAGAGATGGGGAGCAGCGAATAGCGCAGGGAGAGAGCAGCTCACATGCCACTGCAGCCCAGACTTCAAAGCAGGAGACCGTGGCTCAGGACCCCTAAGACAAGACAAATGTCAGTGCTTGAGCACCATTATATTTGATATTTTGACCCCAGCACTTACTTGTTTTATGGATACTTTGTTCTTTTTATTAGTCAATATTTCTTTTCTATTGATTTGGATATTCTTTTTAATGTTTTATGTTGAATGTTGTTTTTACTTTTGTTTTGGATGTTGGTTTTGAAATGTGGTTTATGTTGTGTGTGTGTGTATATATATATATATGTTTGGATGTTTGCTTTAACTTGTGTTTTTAATTTGAGGACAAAGTATTCAATTTTGGTGGGGTGTATATATATATATGTGTGTGTGTGTGTGTGTGTGTGTGTGTGTGTGTTTGGATGTTTTCTTTAACTTATGTTTTTAATTTGAGTACAAAGTATTTTATTTTGGTAGGGTGTGAGAAGTTATGGATCAGGATGAAGTCTGAGTAACCTTAAGTCCATAACTTTCCCTATTTTTAATCCCAAGATTTTCTTGTCATGCCTCTTTTTCCTTGTGAATGTTTTAATTTCTGTTGAATCGGCATGTTTAGGTAGTGTACATAATCTGTAAATATATACTGGTTATGATTTTTTGGCATATATATATATATATAGTTTTTAAATGCTTTTTGAACGTTTTAAAAATTTAGTACCCTCAAAATTTTTGAGATTGTTAGTTATTAGTGAAATCATGCATGTGATTATCTAGCAATGTTTATTCTGATAATGAGAAGTCAAGTTGACACTTGAAGCATGTCTTGTGAGTCTATACTTGATTGTGTATGCGAATGTATTATGTATGGACTCAGAACTTGCCTTAGTACTCTAACATTGGTTTGGTGATGCGGTTGATTTGGAAGGGATCTTAGGCCTTTGTTCTTTTAGTAAAGTCCACTTTTCCCTAAATAACCTACCAAATGTGATAATTTGTGCCTTGTTACAATTGTTTGAGCTTTTAGGTACCCATTCTTTCTTGACACCTAGCCATCCTAGCCTTGTTTTATGAAATACCTTCATATTGGCCCTGGTCTATCCTTCAACATGTGAACCTTGATAGAGGCTAAAAGCCTATATTGAGGGTGGCTACGATAGTGACCCTGGTTTGAGGAATAGATATTGTATACTTCACCTTAGGCTAAAAGCCTAAATTGAGGGTAGCCCTTATTGTGGTAAAGTAATGAAAATGAGGTGGTTAGTTGGGAAAGAAAGAAAGAAAAGAGGAAGTCATGTGCTGGGTAAAAGAAAAGAAAAGAAAAGTTGCCTTGGATTGAAGAAGAAAGCAAAAATGAGTTTAAGATTGAGGCACAGCTGAAAAAGAGAAAGAAAACACTCGAGAAAAGCTTGAAAAGGAAGAATAAGGATGGTTTAATGAAAGTGGTTGAGTTATGGAGGTAAGAGTGGTGAAAAACATGGTTCAAGGATAGCTTTTAGTCACTACTTACCTAAATTGCCATACCAAAGTCCCATGAGCCTATGTTACCAATCATTAAGTCTTAAAGTGATCCAAATCCACTTTGTTATCAATCCAGAATTAAGTATGAAGGCAAGCCTATGGTGTTAATCATTTTGCATGAATTTCATTTGTGAGAGTGAGAATGCTTTTCTGTGAGGGTATTTACACTGTATAATTAGTATAAGACTAATCTAGTAATTGTGGATGGTTCATACTCCTTCACTTGTCATAGTTGGATTACTGGATATATCTTTGTGTTTTGGTTTGTTGAGTATCTTTGCAATTTGGATTTGAAAATTAGAGTTGGGTATCGAAATTAGAGTAAATGATGTATATGCCATTAGAGTAGCTACTATGTGTTTCTCATTGTCTGCTTAGATTGAGTCGTCACTTGAGGACAAGCAACAATTCTAAATTGGGGGTGTTGATGTGCTGTCAAAATACAACAAATTTGATGCCTAAAATAAGAAACTTTATGAGTTCTCAATGCAACTCTTTATGTGTTTTTGTGTTGTTATTGCAGAAAGGGTATATTGGCATGATTTTGAGAGAATGTTACAGATTTTGCAGAAGTGCAAGACATACTAGCTTTCCTACGAGTTGTAGCTCAAGCTACAAGTCGTAGGGTTATCTCGTAGCAAGAAAGAGAGAGCAAAAATCAGAAATTTGCTAAGTGAAGGTCATCCCTACTAGTCGTAGGTCTCCCTACAACTCGTACAGGTGGGTCATAGTAAGAAATAGAGAGCCAAAATTTTGAAACAAGAACTGAAGATCGGAATTATGAGAGGATCATTCGAGTCATAGCCTAAGCAATGAATCGTACCAGTAGGTAGTAAAAGTCAAGTCCAAAATACAAAGTGCCTATACGAGACCTTGACTAAGACCTGTAGGTCACCCTACGAGTCGTACTTGTGCGACGTACCTGTTGCCAGCTATCTTTTCTATTAAATTTTTAGGGTTAAATTATAAATGCTATAAATACTTTATGTTAGGTTTTTCAATGAGAGAATACACAGCTGAGACATTGAATATAGCATAGAACACTTTGAATATTCTTCCTTCAATATTCTTAGGGTTTCTCTAGGGTTTAGCGTAGATTCTTCTTTTTAATTTGAAGACCCACTTTTGGGAATTGCAAAACTCATATTGTATTCATCTTCCATCAATCCAAGCTTGTGGTTTGCAACTTGTGGTGTTCTTCTTCTTCATTGTTTTGGGTAAAACTCTCAACTATGTCTTCTATTTGCATTGTTGTTGATTTTTCCTTAGCCATGCATAGTTGAGCACCCACAACTTGGAGTTGTGGGAACCATGAGAAGTTGACTTGAAATAACCTAGACTTTGTGAATTTCTTTGATTGGGGTTTTGCATGTATTATTTATTTCCCTTTATTTTGATTGTTGTTAGGTGGTGACCAACACCAAACCCCGCCTACTATCATGATCCTAACCAAGGTAGTGACAAATACAAAAAGAGAAGTAAATGACAGGATTCGTTTGATGTGTTCTCGTCTAATCAACTAGCATAATCCTGACCAACATAGTGATGAATAGGAAAAGGGAAGTAAATGATAGGATTCAACTGATGTGTTCTCATTTAATCAACCAAACCTGACCAAGAGGAGGTTGATTGGGTCAATGGGTAACAGTTAGTTGGCACACCATGGTTGCCAACCACGCGATATGATGAAATTTGACCTTCACCTTCACAAGAGGGCTGGAGGTACCTTAGTTATCATCCTTCATGTGAATTCCAATTAAAGTTATGTTGTCTAGGGTAATTGAGTCAACAAATCATAGGAAACACAATTCCAAAGTTGTCCCTAAATTTGAGTGTTTTCTTGCATAGGTAGTTTAGTTTTATTTTTATTCTTGAATTACAAAGAAAACCCCCTATTTAGAGATTTTAGTAATCGATGCTCGAAATGATTAGTAGTGGATCTCTATAGTCAAGTCCCATATTCCCTGTGGATTCGACCCTAACCTCTGGTTGGGTTAATTGCTGATAGCGATTGCTTTTTTATTGGAGAGTGAACATCATCAGTTGTGACCACAACTATGAGTAGGCAGCTATGAGATGTTTTAGGAAATCTTTCCCTTCTTCATGTTCTAAGTCGTGCTATAGAGTTGAAGTAAGTTTTCCCCCCTAACAATTGTCCTTTGCTATGCTAGATCATGCCTAACATAAGAGGAAGACAAGCCTGCACACCCAAGGAGCAATCGGCCATTGGAGAGCTTAGGGATGTTCTCACCTTGTTTGCACAAGTTATGGCTGATCAAGCTAATCAAGGGGCCCAAGCCCCTCATGCTCCTACACCAGCTTCTTGGGTAAGTGACTTTATGAAGATGAATACCCTAGAATTTTATGGGTCTAAGGTGGATGAGAACCCTCAAGAGTTCATTGATGAGGTCTATAAAGTATTGGCTATCATGGGTGTAAGGTGGAAAGATAAGGCGGAGTTGGCGACCTGCCAACTCAAAGGGGTGGCACAAATATGGCACAATCAATAAAAAGAGGAAAATGGAGTCAACAATGTGGTTCTATGGGAAGAGTTCAAGGCGGCCTTTTCTTAATCGATTTTTCCCTCTTGAGCTTAGGAAAGCAAAATTTGTAGAATTTATGAATTTAGACAAGGGTCTATGAGTGTGAGGGAGTATGCCCTCAAATTCACCCAACTTTCAAAGTTTGCTCCTCACTTGGTTGCCGACCCAAGGTCGAGAATGAACAACTTCGTGATAGGTGTATCCAACTTAGTGAGTGAAGAATGTCGGTCTGCTATGTTGATTGCTGACATGGACTTGTCCCATTTGATGACCGATGCCGAACAAATGGAAAAGCAAAAATTGAGGAAGAGAAGGGGTCATGAGGCCAAGAGGGCCCATTTTGAGGGTAAGTTCCAAAAGGGTGGCTGGTTTCATCAAGGCCAAAGGTCTACTCATGCATTGAATAAGAGGGTTGCAAATGATTTTTCGAGGGCCCAAGGTGTTAGGGGTGTGGCTCTTATTGATGTGTATCTAAAGTGTGCTAAGGATCATGGTGGCCCATGCTTGAGGAATGCCGGTACTTGTTATGGTTGTGGGGAAATGGGGCATAAGGTAATAGATTGCCCACAAAATCAAAAAAAGGGTAAAAAGGTTTGGGGAGAGGTGGCCAACAAGATGGTGCCCCAAGGCATAATTAGTTTTATACTTTGCATGGGAGGCAAGGGGTTGATGAGTTCCCCGTTATTGTTACTGGTATGTTGAAAATCTTTGACTTTGATGTGTATACATTGATTGATCCGGGTGCCACTCTTTCTTTTGTTAGCCCCTTTGTTGCCAAAAAAAATCCATTTCGAGGCCGAATTGTTATGTGAGTCATATGAGGTGTCTACTCCTATAGGTGCATCTATTGTTGCTAGGAAATTCTATAGAAATTGTCCCATTTGCATCTTGCATAAAATATTTCCATGTGATCTTGTTGAGTTGGACATGGTTAATTTTGATGTTATTCTTGCGATGGATTGTTGCATGCATACTATATTTCTATTGATTGTAGAACCCGTAGGGTCAAATTCCAATTCCCAAATTAGTCCATCCTTAAGTGGGAGAGTCATGATGTGGTGGTCAAGGGTTGGTTCATCTCTTTCATTAAAGCCTGTAAGTTGATTCTAAGGGGTGTCTTTACCATCTTGTGAGGGTTAAGGATATGGAGTCCAAGATCCATCCTATAAAGTCGGTACCGGTTGTAAATGAGTTCCTTGATGTCTTTCCAAATGATCTTCCCAGTCTTCCTTTCGAAAGAGAAATAGACTTTGGTATAGACCTCCTCCCCTATACTCAACCTATTTCTATTCCTCGTTATCATATGGCCCCGACGGAGTTAAAGGAGTTGAAGGAACAATTTGGGTACTTGTTGGAGAAGGGTTTTATTAGGCTAGCCAATCCACTTGGGGTGCACTAGTATTATTTGTGAAAAAAAAGGATGGGTCTCTTAGAATGTGTATCAACTATCGGCAACTCAATAGGGTCACCATCAAGAATAGATATCCTCTTCCAAGAATTGATGATTTGTTTGACCAATTGCAAGGGGCTAGCCATTTCTCTAAGATTGATCTTCAGTTTGAGTATCATCAAGTGAAGGTATGACATTCACAAGATGGCCTTTCGAACTAGATATGGGCATTATGAATTTGTGGTCATGTCTTTTGGGTTGACCAATGCACCAGCCATCTTCATGGATCTAATGAATAAGGTCTTTAAACCCTACCTTGATTCCTTTGTTGTGGTCTTCATTTATGATATTTTTTTATTTATTCACGTAGTGAGGAGGAGCATATGGGTCATTTGAGGGTTGTGTTGCAAAGATTGAGGGAAGAGAAGTTATATGTGAATTTTAGTTGAAGGACACTGCTTTCCTAGGACATGTGGCGTCGGGGGATGGTATTAAGGTGGATCCTAAGAAGACCGATATGATTAAAAATTGGCCTAGACCATTAACCCCGTCGAACATTAGGAGTTTCTTGGGTTTAGCGGGTTATTATCGAAGATTTGTGAATGGGTTCTCTTCTATTGCTTCCCCTATGAAAAAATTAACTCAAAGGAAGGCTAAGTTTGTGTGGACTGATAAATGTGAAAGGACCTTCCAAACATTGAAAGATAAGCTTGTGTCCGCTCCTATTTTGTCAGTACCGGATGGGCTAGAGGGATTTGATGTGTATTGTGACGCTTCTAGAGTTGGGTTGGGTTGTGTTCTAATGAAAAATGGTAAAAGGATAGCCTATGTTTCTAGGAAACTCAAAGTACATGAAAAGAACTATCATACTCATGATCTTGAATTAGCTGTCGTAGTATTTGCTTTAAAAATTTGATGACATTATTTGTATAGGGTGCATATTGATGTGTTTACCGATCATAAGAGTCTCCAATATGTGTTCATTCAAAAAGATCTCAACTTGGGGCAAAGAAGGTGGCTAGAAATTCTTAAAGATTATGATATGAGTGTGGATTATCATCTTGGTAAGGATAATGTGGTGGCAGATGCCTTGAGTAGGGTATCTATAGGTAGCTTAGCTTATGTTGATGGTGGTAATAAGGAGATGGCTAGGGAGGTGCATAGGTTGGCTAGATTGGGGGTTAGGTTAGAGGTGGTTGGTGATGGTGATGTTGTTGTTGTGGATGGATCTAAGTCCTCCTTGGTTGATGAGTTGATAGCAAAACAAGTTCTTGATCCCTCCTTCTTAGAGTTGAAGGCTTTGGTGAAAGATGGCAAGATGGAGGTTTTCTCCTAAGGGGGAGATGGTGCTCTTAGGTACCAAAGTAGGTTGTGTGTGCCTTGTGCTGATGGTTTGTGGGAGAAAATCCTTGATGAGGCCCATAATTCGTCTTATCTATTCACCCTGGGTCTACCAAAATATATAGAGATTTGATGGATGTGTGTTGGTAGGGAAGCATGAAGAGGGATATTGCCAAATTCATTTTTAGTTGTCATAGTTGTCAACAAGTCAAAGCCAGATATCAAAGGTCGGGTGGCCTAACCCAAGACATAGAGATTCCTACTTAGAAGTAGGAGGTGATTAATATGGATTTTATGGTTGGGTTGCCCAAGACGAGAAAAGGTTTTGATTCCATTTGGGTTGTGGTTGATAGGATGACAAAATCGGCTCATTTTCTACCGGTTAAGACCACATATAGGGCTGAAGATTATGCTAGGTTCTACATTCATGAATTGTTGAGGTAGCATGTGGTTTCTTTGTCCATCATATCAGATCATGGTGGTTAATTTACTTAACATTTTTTATGCTGTTGTATATCCATGACTTGGTGATATTGTATGGGGTTCCTCTGTCCATCATATTAGATTATGGTGCTCAATTTACTTCACATTTTTGGAGGTCCTTTCAAAAGGGTCTTGGTACAAGAGTTAAGCTTAGTACAGCCTTTCACCCTCAAACAGATGGCCAAGCCTAAAGAACTATCCAAGCACTTGAGGATATGTTTAAGGCTTGTATATTGGAGCTAAAGGGTAATTGGGATGATCATCTTCCATTGATTGAGTCTGCCTACAATAATAGCTATCATTCTAGCATCAGTATGGCTCCTTTTGAGGCTCTCTATGGTAGGCTTTGCAGATCACCGGTTAGGTAGTTTGAGATTCGTAAGGTGGCCTTGTTAGGACCAGATCTGGTAATGGAGGCTCTTGAGAAGGTTAGGATGATTAGAGAATGGTTGACGACGGCCCAAAGACATCAAAAGTCTTATGCCGATATGAGGAGAAGGGAACTTGAATTCAAAGTTGATGATTGGGTCTATTTGAAGGTGTCACCCATGAAGGGTGTGGTCTATTTTGGTAAGAAGGGTAAGTTGAGCCCAAGATATATGGGCCCTTATAGAGTGATGAGAAGGGTTGGCAAGGTAGCTTATGTGTTGGAATTGCCTAGTGATATGGATTTGGTTTATCCAGTGTTTCATGTGTCCATGTTGAGGAAGTGTGTGGGAGACCCTAGTGCTATTGTGCCTCTTGATGTTGTGGGTGTTGTTGAAGATAATTTGACCTATGAGGAGGTTCTGGTTTAGATTCTGGATAGGCAAGTAAAGAGGTTCAGAAACAAAGAGGTGGCTTCCATTAAGGTCCTTTAGAGGAATCAACAAGTTGAAAGTGCTACTTGGGAGCCGATGCAGACATGCAAAATTGGTATCCTTACCTTTTCCACTCCACTCAAGCCTAATGTATTGATCTAAGTCCCTTACATGATCTGGAGTCTTATGTTCATCCCTCATGTCATTGCATACATTCATGTTTAAATTGAAAAGTTAATGATGATTTTACACTTATGATAAGATTTATTAAAATGATTTTTAAGTGCATTATTGCATCCTTATGTAAACTGAAATTTGTCATGTCTACATCCCTCATATACATCTCTTTGACATTCGAGGATGAATGTTCGCAAGGGAGAGATATTGTAACGCCCCCAAAAAGTGCCCGAAAATGTGGCTAAAAAATACCCAAAATTATAATTTCCATATATTTCAAAATCCATGCGTGATATCAAAAAGTCTAACTTCATATTATTGTTCAGAGGGTCAAATTGAGTAGGCAATAGGCCTAACCCTGATTTAAGAGCAACCAAGGGTGCGGCACAGTGTTATTTTTGCCCAGGTTTGTTGAGTCAGTCCAAGGCTTTTGAGTCTTAGGCCTAAGTGTTCCTAAATGTGAAAATACCTGTACTTAGCCATATTTCACCCTCATATCATTCAAGACCTTCCCCAATACTCACTCAAACACATACCCAAATATTTCTCTCCAAAATCGAGTCCCAAAACTCATCCGAATCTTAAGGTTCTCATTCAACTCAAAGTACATGAAAAGAACTATCA
>DF361135.1:12451-30420 GCA_000787875.1 Solanum virginianum | reverse complement strand
TTTTGAGATTAAGGTTCTCATTCACGCTTCAAGTCTCCATCTCCAATCCTCTTCAAGGATTTTCCAAAAGCTAAGGTATGTGGGTTTCTTTCATGAGTTCCTTTCATCCATGATACCCAAGCTTTCTTTTTCCTAGAATTGCATGATTTAAAGTTGATTTACATATAGGTCTTATGTATTATGAATTTCACCGCACACTATGTTGGGGTTTCATGAAATTGTGACTATTTTAGCATGTTTTGAAACACTAGCACTACACACCCGCCAAGTGTTTGATAAAATGTCTAGTATGGTTTTCTTGAGGAAATGAAGGTCCAATGCATGTCTTATAAGTTGACTGACTGTATGATGATGAATGGAATATATGTATATGATATTATCTCTATATTTTGGGGAAAATGACCAAGCCTCACTCGAGAGGTTGTAGGCCCGGGTAACCATGTTAATGGGCTTGTACCTTGATCGCCTCGTATGATATTATCTCTATATTTTGGGGAAAATGACCAAGCCTCACTCGAGAGGTTGTAGGCCCGGGTAACCATGTTGAGGGGCTTGTACCTTGATCGCCTCGCTCAGGAGATGGCAGGCCCATGCAACCACGTTGAGAGGTTTTAACCTTGATAACTATGTTGGGAGGTTTGTACCTCATCAACCATGTTAGGGGGTTTGTACCGATGTGCTATTAAAATACAACACGTTTGATACCTAAAACAAGGGATTTTCTTAGTTCTTAATGCGACTTTTTGTGGTTTTTATGTGTTTGTGTTGTTATCACAAAAAAGGTAGGTTGGCATGATTTTGGAAGAAAATTGCAGATTTTTGCTGAAGTACAAGACATACAAGTTCACCTATGAGTCGTAGCCCAAGCTACAAGTCATAGGGTGATCTCGTAGTAGGAAACAAAGAGCAAAAATCAGAAAATCTACTAATTGGAGGTTAGCCCTATGAGGCCATCCTATGAGTTGTAGGTCTCACTACGACTCGTATAGATAGACTCATAGCAAGGAACAGAGAGCCAAGACTTTGGACCAAAAACTAAAGGCCTAGACTACGAGAGGAGCATATGATTCATAGCCCAAGCAATGACTCATACCAGTGGGTCATACCAGTTGAATCCAAAATACCAAGTACCAGATACGAGACCTCAATTATGACTCATAGGTCACCTTACGAGTTATACCTGCGAGGCGTACCAACTGTCGTTGTCTTTTCTGTGTAATTTTTAGGGTTGATTTTGTAACTACTATAAATACTTTAAGTTAGAGTTTATTTTGGAGAAATCCCAGAGTTGGAACATTGAATATTGCCTTTGAATATTCTCTCTAGAATATTTTAGGGTTTTAGCATAGATTTTCATTTTCAATTGGAAAACCCACTTTTGGGGAGTGCAAATCCTACTCTGTATTCATTCTCAAACTATCAAGCTTGTGGTTTGCAACTTATGGTGTATTACTCGTCATTGCTTTGGGTAAAATTCACAATTATGTCTTGTATTTACATCTTTGTTGGTTCTGCCTTAGCCAAGTAGCTAAGCACCGAGAACTTGGGGTTATGGGAACCATGGGTAGTTGACTTGAGATGACCTAGATTTATTGTATATCTATGATTGGAGTTTTACGTGTATTGTCTATTTCTCTTCATTATGATTGTTATTTGGTGGTGGACAATACCAAACCCTGCCTACTATCACGATCCTAACCAAGGTAGGGACGAATAGGAAAAAGGGAGTAGATGACAGGATTTGATTGATGTGGTCTCATCTAATCAACCAAACCTGACCAAGGGGAGGTTGACTGGGACAATCGGTAACGGTTAGTTGGCACACTATGGTTGCCGACCAAGTGCCATGGTGAGATTTGACCTTTCCTTGACAAGAGGGCTGAAAGAACTTAAGTTACCGTCCTGCATGCAAATTTCCAATTGTAGTTATGTTGTCTAGGGTAATCGAGTTGACAAACTATAGGGAACACAATTCCCAAGTTGTCCCTAAAATTAAGTGTTTCCTCGTGTAGTAGTATAGTGTTTATTTTACTTTTGTTCTTAAATCACAAAAAAAAACCTATTTAGAGATTTTAGTTATAGATACTCAAAATGATTAATAGTGAATTCTTGTTGTAAAGCCCTGTATTCCCTATGGATTTGACCCTAACCTTTAGTTAGGTTAATTGCAAACACCAATCGCTTTCTTATTAGAGCATGAACATCGTCAAAAATTACGGCACCATTGTCAGGGAGTACAACTAGGTTTGACTTGATTTAACTACTAGTTAGTTCAAGTGTTGATTTATAGACTTTCTTGTATTTTACTTTTATTTTTGTTTTTTGTTATTTGATTCTACGTGCAGAGTGTACTAGGTTGTAAGCCTAACACAAGGAAATCCCTTAGCTCCGATCATTTTGAGATCCATCAACATTTTACAAGAATGGCTCAAGTGAATAAGGATATCGCAGTTGAGGAAGAAATGAATGTGAATGACAATCTAGGAAGAGAAGAAAATCCACCCCCGAGGGATGATAGGCCACAACTTAGGGACTTCAATGAAAATGCTTATGCTTGGAACCAATTTTATTTGAACCCTATGGGCATCGATGTTACTGGTGCTATCATGTTACCCCTATTACGGGCAGACTCTATGTTCTCAATGTCAAGTGAATTACATCAAATGTCCCAAAATTGTGGATTGTTCATAGGGCTACCTTCAGTGGATCCCCATCATCATCTCCATAATGTTATTTTTATCTGCAAGAGTATCATGGGGACACAAAATCTTTCTCTCGATGTTGTTGGTTTGTGGGTGTTTATCTTGTCACTATTGGGCAATGCAGTTGTGTGGTTATCTGAGCTTTCTCTAGGTACAATACCAGGTTAGCCAGAGCTTCAGAGAGTGTTTCTAGAAAGATATTTCCCAAGATAAAAGAAGCTAAATCTCAAAGATCAAATAAATAATTTTAAGCAATTACTGGGCAACTCTATTAGTACCACATGGGAGAGATTTACTAAATTCTTGAGGATGGTTCCCGATCATAAGATTGTTGATGATGCCTTTGCTGAGATTTTCTATAGGGCGCTTGATAAGAATAGTCAAGCTTGCGCCGACACAATCATGGGAGGCATGTTTCTTGACTAACCTTTTGCATTGAGAGCCGCTAAGATGGAGCAAGTGGTTAAAACCAACAGAGCATGGGGTCAAAGAAAGGAGGTGCAATGAAGACTTCTTGCGTGGTCAATACCAACAATGAGCAAGCAAGGGTTAATGAAGAGATCATGGAGTAACTTGCTCAACTTCGCACGAGCATAGACTTGGTCTTGAAGCAAAACCAAGCAAGTTTCCAAGCAGTAACCCACCAACCTCCTAAGGCTCCCATATATGAAGATCTATTCTTTGATGAAGATGCTTGTTTCATGAGTAACCAAGCGATAGGTTTCCAGAACAACCCCAAGGGTCCACTTCGGACTATTGGAGGCAAGGATCTAAGAATCAAGGCCGGAACTACAACTGTGATGGTGCATATAGAGACAACCAAGGTAGCTATTATGAAAGAGAGAGAGTGTCAGATGTTGAATGGGGAAGAAGAGACAGCTATAGGAAAGGACCTTATGTGCCACCTCACAATCGTGATGCCTTATCAAGTAACTCTAGGATAGAAGAGATATTTAACAAATTATTGAAGAGATCCAATCACTAAGATGAGACTTTGAAAGGAATGCAAACTGACATTTCCAGCATTAATTAGAAAATCGAGTCTCACTCTATGGCAATCAAACAGTTGAAACTACAAATTGGGCAAGTTTCTTCGCAATTGCACCAACGCCAAAAGGGCACCTTACCAAGCAACATGGTTCAAAATCTTAAAAATGAAGGGCATTGCATGGTACTCATAACTCAGAGTGGAAAAAGCACTGTTGATCCCCCTATGCCAAGGGTTGGGGATGAAACCGATGAGAGGGTCATTGATAGAAGGGTGACGATTGAAGAAGAAAGTCCAAAGAGTAGTAGAGTGGAAGGCCAAGAGGTGGGAGAGCAAGAAAAAGTCAAGGTGGTTCAAAAACCACCTCTTCCGTTCCACCAAAGGCTTAAGTAAAGGAGAAAGATGGTAAATTCAAGCAATTTCTTTCAATGTTAAAACAATTGTCCATAACATTCCCCTCTTAGAAGCTTTAGAGAAGATTCCCGGATATGCCAAGTATATGAAGGATTTGGTGACAAAGAAATGCACTTTAAGCCAAGAGCTTCAACAATGTAGTGTGATTATGACCAAATGCCTAGTTCAAAAATGAGAGCATACCGGTCCATTCACCATCCCTTACACTATTGGTGATGTTGAATTTGCAAGAGCATTGTGCGATTTAGGAGAAAGTATCAATCTAATGCCTCTTGCCATGTTCAAAAAGCTTGGGCTTGGCACTTCTACTCTGACTAGAATACGATTTCTCATAATGGATCTAAACATTAAAAATTTGGATGAAATACTTCCTGATGTGCTTGTTAAAGTTGATAAATTCATCTTTTCCACGAACTTTGTGATCCTTGACTGTGAGGTGGATTTTGAGGTGCCCATTATCTTAAGAAGACCATTTTTGGCAACCAGAAGACCCTTGGTGGATATGGATTTAGGACAACTTTGGTTCAGGGTCAATGATGCTGAGGTCGTGTTTGACATCTGACAATCAATGAAACATTTGGATGAGTTGAAGTGAAGTGCGGGCCCTTGATGATTATTGATAATAGATGATGACAAAGTTGTGCCACGATAATAAATCAGGCGATTCCTGAGAGGCAACCCAAGGTATGCCCCTTGTACCTCTTTTTCTTATCTCTACTTTAAGGACAAAGTGTTCTATTTTGAGGGTGTGGGAAGTTACGGATTAAGGTAAAGTCTGAGTAGCCTCAAGTCCATAACTTCCCCTATTTTTTATCCCAAGGTTCTCTTGCCATGTTTCTCTTTCCTTGCAGATGTTTTAATTTTTTATTAAACTAGCATGTTTTTGGTAGTGTAGATAACATATAAATACATAGTAGTGTGGTCTTTTAGCGTATACATAGTCTTTAAATGCTTTTTGAATGGTTTGAAAATTTAGAAATTATTGTTTATTGATGTAATCATGCATTTTGATTATCTGGTGATGTTTGTTCAGATAATGAAAAGGGAAGTTGAGGCTTAAAGCATGACCTATGAGTTAATACTTGATTGTGTGTGCAATTTCATGTATGTTGTGAGCTTATTTTGCTACATCCATGTATCATGTATGGACTCAGAACTTGCCTTATTACTCTAAGATTGGTTTGGTAATGTGGTTGATTTGGAAGGGATCTTAGGCCTTTGTTCTACTAGTGAGCCCACTTTTGCCTAATTGATCTACCAAATGTGTTAGTGAACCCTTTATTCCAAATGTTTAAGCCTGTCATGCACTCATTCTTTCTTGACACCTAACTAGCTCAGCCTTGTTTTATGAAATACTTGATATTGTCCCTAGTCTATCCTTGAACATGTGAACCTTGATTGAGGCTGAAAGCCTAAGTTAAGGGTGGCTGCAAATGGTGGTGGCTAGAACTTCTCAAAGATTATTATCATTCGAGTAAGGCAAATGTGGTGGCGGATGCTTTGAGCTTGGTGTTTATGGGTACTCTAGCCCATGTTGAGGGTGGTGATAGAGAGATGGCTAGAGAGGTGCAGAGATTGGCTAGATTGGGGGTTAGGTTGGAAGAAGTGGGTGATGGTGTTATTGTTATTGATGGTTCCAAATCTTTCTTGGTTGATAAGGTGATAGCAAAACAAGATCTTGGCTCCTCCTTGCTTGATTTGAAGGCCTTAGTGAAAGAGGGCAAAGTAGAGATTTTCTTCTGGGTGGAAGATGGGGCCCATAGGTACCAAGGTAGGTTGTGTGCGCCTTGTGTTGATGGTTTGAGGGAGAAGATCCTTGATGAGGCCTATAATTCTTCTTATTCTATCCATGTTGATTCCACCAAAATGTATAGAGACTTGAGGGATGTGTATTGGTGGGGAGGCATGAAGAGAGACATTGCCAAATTCATTTTCGGTTGCTATAGTTGTCAATAAGTAAAAGCAAAACATCAAAGGCTGGGTAGTCTAACCCAAGACATATATATTCCTACTTGGAAGTGGGAACATTTTCGGTTGCTATAGTTGTCAACAAGTTAAAGCCGAACATCAAAAGTCTGGTGGCCTAACCTAAGACATAGAGATTTCCGCTTGGAAGTGGGAGGTGATTAATATGGATTTTGTGGTTTGGTTGCCCAAGACTAGGAAGGGTTTCGATTCCTTATGTGTTGTAGTTCATAGGATGATGAAATCGACTCATTTTTTATTGGTTAAGACTACATATGGGGCTGAAGAGTATGTAAGGTTATACATCCATGCGTTAGTGAGGTTGCATGGGGTTCCCTCTCCATCATATCAGATCGTGGTGCTCAATTTACTTCTCATTTTTGGAGGTCTTTCCAAAAGTGTCTTGGTACAAGGGTCAAACTTAGCATGGTCTTCCACCCTCAAGCGGATGGCCAAGCCTAAAGGACAATTGAAACCCTTGAGGATATGCTTAGGGCATGCCTATTGGAGTTGAGGGTTAGTTGGGATGATCAACTTTCTTTGATTGAGTTTGCATATAACAATAGTTATCATTCTAGCATCGGTATAGCTCCTTTTGAGGCTCTTCATGGGAGGCGTTGTAGATCACCGGTTGGTTGGTTTGAGGTTGGTAAGGTAGCTTTGATGGGACCAGATCTGGTTATGGATGCTCTTGAGAAAGTTAGAATGATTAGACAAAGATTGAAGATGGCCCAAAGTCACCAAAAATCCTATGCCGATGTGAAAAGAGGAGACCTTGAATTCAAAGTTGGTGATTGGGTTTACCTAAAGGTTTCACCCATGAAGGGTGTGGTCTATTTCACAAGAAGGGAAAGTTGAGCCCAAGATATGTAGGTCCTTATGAGGTCTTGAGGAGGGTTGGCGAGGTAGTTTATGAGTTGAAGTTACCTAGTGAGATGGAATTGGTTCATCTGGTATTTCATGTCCGTCAAAAGTGCTACATAGGAGGCCAAAGCGGACATGCAGAAGTGGTATCCTTATCTTTCCCACTCCACTAAAGCCTAAGGTACTATTTCTAAGTCCCCTATATGATTTTAAGTCTTATATTTCAACCCCTATGTCATTCATATGCATTCATGTTTAAGTTGGCAAATTTATGATGATTTTACACTTATATTGAGATTTTGAAAATAGTGTTTTAAATGTAATATTGCATTCTTATTGGGGATGTTTTGTTTATGATCACTCTTGTCTTGTATGTGTCTTTTACATTCAGGGATGAAGTTCCCAAGGGGGAGATATTGAACGACCCCAAAAAAGTGCCCAGAAATGTGCCTCGGAAGTGCCCAAAATCGTAATTTCCATATATCTCAAAATCAGCGGGTGATATCCAAATCCAACTTCATATTCTTATTTAGGGGGTCCAAATTAGGGGGCAAAGGGTCTAACTCTGATCTTAGAGCAAACGATTAGCAATTTTGATTTTCCAAATGTCAAATTTCAGAAAGTTTTTAGCGCCTCTATGGCGCGTCAGTGTTGAAATTCTGCTAGTTTTGACTTCGGTCCAAGACTTTAAGCCTTGGGCCTTAGTGTTCCCAAATATGAAAATGTCTATACTTAGGCATATTTCACCCTCATATCATCCTAAACATTCCCCAATACTCACTCAAACACAAAGGATTGGTGAAAGATTTTGATGTTTATTGCTTGAGGGTATTACCAAGTATCTATCGATGCTTTTACATTCAATTTCCTAGCATGATTTCACTCTTGAATTGCATGGTTTTACACTAGCACTACACAGTTCTAAGTGTTTGATAAAATGTCGAGATGTGATTTCTTGAGGAATTGAAAGTCCAAGGCATGAGATATGATATGAATGACTATATGATGATATAAAGAGCTTGTGTATATGATATATTCTATATAAAGTGTTGCATTAGACCATGCCCAACCCGGGGGGACTAAGAGCCCGGATAACCTAGATGGGGGTTCGTACTCATAAATCATGTGAAGGGTTTGTACTTCACCACCAGGGTGATAGGGTGAGATTATCACCAACCATGTGAGGGGTTTGTACCACAACACCAAGGTGATGGGGTGAGATCATCATCAACCTACAAAGGGGTTTGTACTTTGGAAATCTTGCTTGGTCTCTTCTATACATATGATATCCTATATGAGCATGAGTTACTTAAGCATGTTTTACTTGAGCATACATGTCATATTGGTATATTATGCCTACTGGCTATTGTTATACATTTTGATTGTGATGCCTACTTCTTGTTGCATTGTATCATATATACTTAGTACATTCAAATGTACTAATGCATACTCTTGCCTACATGATATCACCACAAAGATTGAAGATGGCCCAAAGTCACCAAAAATCCTATGCCGATGTGAAAAGAGGAGACCTTGAATTCAAAGTTGGTGATTGGGTTTACCTAAAGGTTTCACCCATGAAGGATCCCAAGTTGATCATCCTCCTCCTCCATGTGTCTAGTTTGGTACTACTCAAGCTAGTTGGTGAGTCCTCCATTTCGGGGATGTTTATCTATGTTTCTCTTTTGTGTATTGAGACACTCTTCTTTATGTTCTATTTTGACTATGAGGGTGAGCCCGGTTGCTTTATCTTGCCCCTGCTCTTATCTAAGTAGTAGAGGTGTTTGTTAGACATGTTATGTATCTATGATATAAGCTTTGACCCCTTGTATTTTGATTATGATGATATGCAAGCTTTCCCCTTGGTCCCTTTCACCCTTATTCTTACTCTTTATGTCTTTTATATGCTTCTGCGACCAATAATATGTAATGATAAGTTAAGAGTCTTGTTTAGGATTCCTTCGGGTTCTCTATTCGTAAAGTCACATCTAGACCCTAGGCTTGGGTCGTGACAGCAGAGATGGCTTCAGAAATGGTCCCTATGTGCCACCACATAACCGCGATGCAAGTGCAAGTATTTTCAAAATTAAAGAGATGTTTGATCACCTGTTAAAGAAAGCGAAGACACAGGATGAGACTCTATGGGGTATGAATTCTGAGATTTCTAGCATCAATCAGAAAATTGAGTCACATTCTATAGCTATCAAACACCTTAAGCCACAACTTGGTCAAGTGTCGACTCAACTTAGTCAGTGTTAGAGGGGTACACTTCCTAGCAACACAGTTTAGAATCCTAAGAATGAAGGGCAGTGTATGATGGTTGTTACTTGTGGTGGCAAGAGCACCATTGATCTTCTTATGTCAGTTTATGAGGATGATGTTCGAGAGGAGACAATTTTGGTCGATGATGTAGATAGTAGGAGGTGATCATGCCAAGGATGGGGTGTGTGAAGCTGTTGATGTGCCACAGAAGTTGATGCCCATTCCTAGGCCTTCTCCTCCTTTCCCTCAAAGAATTAAAAAGAGGGAGGAGGAAGGCAAGTTCAAGCACTTTCTCTTCATGCTGAAATAGCTCTCTATCAACATCTCTCTCATTGATGTGTTGGAGAAGATTCTAGGGTATGCAAAGTACATAAAGGACCTGGTTACTAAAAAGTACACTATGACTCAAGAGTTTTCCCAAGAGCTTTAGTATTGCAGTGCTATTGCTACGAGGCCCTTGGTTCAGAAATAAGAAGATCCCAGTGCTTTCACTATACGCTACACCATTAGAGATGTGGAGTTGCAAGTGCACTATGTGATCTAGGTGCCAACATAAATTTGATGCCCCTTGGGATTTTCAAGAAGCTAGAATTGGGAGCCCCTACACCAACTAGCATGTGGTTGTTGATGGTCAATCGCATAGTGAAGAAGCCTATGGGGAAACTATATGATGTATTGGTTAAAGTGGAGAACTTCATATTCCTCATAGACTTTGTAATCCTGGATTAATAGGTTGATTTTGAAGTCCCTAATATCTTTTAGGAGGCCCTTCTTAGCCATCGGATGCACTTTGGTGGACATAGAGAAGGGCCAACTCAAATTTAGATTTGGGAAAGATAGGTTTGTGTTCAATATCATCAACAAGCAAAGAAAGAGAATGATTTGACAGTGGTCTCCATTATTGAGACTGTTGATGATGCTGAACCAGAAGTACCACTTGAGGTAAGATTGGGTGTTGACACTTTGGAAGCGATGTTGATGAACTTCGATAGTGATGGAATCCTAGATTATGAGGAGATAGTGAATGCTTTAGGTGTGTCTTATGGCCCTAGGCACCAAACCATGCTAGAGCTAGACCGGCAGAATTTGGAGTCACCGCCCCTACATAGAAGAACCACCTATATTAGAGTTGAAGGCCCTTCTAGCATATTTGAGATATGCATTCTTGGGAGCCAACAATACTTTGCCAGTTATAGTTGATACATATTTAAATGATGAGCAGGTGGGCACCCTTGCTATATTGCTTAAACAGTTCAAGAACACCATTGGATGGATAATTGCAAATATCATTGGAATCCCTCCCAGATATGCACACACAAAATCCAGTTGGTCAAGGACTACAAGCCACGTATTGAGCATCAAAAGTGACTCAACCCTCCTATGCAAGAGGTTTTGCGCAAGGAGATTATCAAATGGTTGGATGTAGGAGTGATCTACCCAATTGTTGATAGTGAATGGGTGAGTCCAACTTAGTGTGTTCCAAAGAAAGGGGGTATCACAGTGGTGCCAAATGCCAACAATGAGTTGATCCCTATGTGGCTAGTCACTGGATGGAGGGTACGCATGGATTATAGAAAACTAAATTCTTCGACAGAAAAAGACCACTTTCTTATGCCATTCATTGATCAGATGTTGGACCGACTAGCTCAAAAGGGTTGGTATTGCTTCCTTGACAAATATTCAGGCTATAATCAAATCATAATTGCTCCTGAGGATCAAGAGAAGATGATATTTACATGCCCTTATGACACATTCACATTCAAGAGGATGCCATTCGAGTTGTGTAATGCCCCAGCAACATTCCAGGGGTATAGGATGTCCATCTTCTCAAACATGGTGGAGGAAGGCATTGAAGTCTTCATAGACGACTTTAGTATAGTTGGAGACTCATTTGAGAACTACTTGAAGCACCTATGTGTTATTTTGCAAAGGTGCGAGGAAAGCCATCTGGTACTAAAATGGGAGAAATGTCACTTCATGGTGAAGGAGGGCATTGTGTTGGGGCGCAAAATATCTAGTAAAGGGATCAAGGTTGACAGAGCTAAAGTGGAGGTGATTGAGAAGCTTCCCCCACCAATCTCAGTTAAAGGTGTGAGGAGCTTCCTGGGGCATGCAGGATTCCGTTGGAGGTTCATAAAAGGCTTTTCTTAAATTTCAAGCCCCTTGTATGAGTTATTGGAGAAGGATGCTAAGTTTATGTTCAATGATGTGTGCCTCAAAGCCTTTTATGAATTGAAGAAAAGGTTGATTTCAGCCCCAATGATTGTACTTCCAAACTGGTCCAAGCCCTTTGAAATCACGTGTGATGCAAGTGAGGTTACGATAGGTGTAGTATTGGGATAACACCAAGAGAAGATATTATATCCCATATACTATGCCAATACAGCCCTAAACACGAGTCAGAAGAATTACACTATCACCAAGCAAGAGTTACTCGTAGTGGTCTTTATATTCGAGAAGTTTATGTCACATCTGTTGGGGGCCAAAGTGGTACTACATACGAACCACTCAGCACTAAGATACTTGATGGCAAAGAAGGATGCAAAACCAAGGTTAATGAGATGGGTACATCTCCTGCAAGAGTTCAACTTCGATGTCATCGACAAAAAAAGGACAGAAAATCATATCGTAGATCACCTTTCCAGATTAGAAGATGGGGTAATGACAAAGTTTGATGATGGATTGAAGATCAATGATTTGTTTCCAAATGAGAGAGTGTTGGTAGCATCACATGACTTAATATCATGGTTTGTAGACTATGCAAACTATTTGGTGAGTGACATTGTGCCACTCAATCTGAACACATATCAGCGTCAGAGGTTCATGTCTGATGTGAGAAAGTTCTTTTGGAATGACCCATACTTGTTCTGTGTATGTGAGGATGGGATTCTTCATCATTGTGTTCCTGAGATCAAGATGATGAGCATACTTGAGGCATGTGACTAGTCATTTGTGGGAAGGCATCATAATAGAGTTCGAACAGCACATAAGATCTTACAATGTGGGTATTATTGGCCCACAATGAACCAAGATACCCATGACTATGCCAAAGTTTGTGATAGGTACCAAAGAAAAGGTGGTGTTCCCTGCAAACATGAGCTCTTTCTAAACCCCAAAATGGTGATTGAGTTATTTGATGTATGGGGGATAGATTTCATGGGACTTTTTGTTAGCTCGCATGGAAACAAGTACATCTTAGTCATTGTGGATTATGTATTGAAATGGGTTAAGGCCATGGATCTACCCAACAATGAGGACAAAAGTGTCACAGTATTTCACAAAAAGAACATTTTCTCAAGCTTTACCACCCCTGGGGCAATCATCAGCGATGGAAGTTCTCACTTCTGCAATAGGCTTTTTAAGACTCTTCTTGAAAAGTATAGGGTGAAACATTAGGTGGCATGCCTTATCATCCTCAGATGAGTGAGCAGGTGGAGGTGTCTACTAGGGAAATTAAATAGAATCTATCTAAAACTGTGAATGCAAATCGGACAGATAGTCACGAAAGCTGGATGAAACATTATGGGCATACCAGATAGCATTCAAGACACCTATAGTCATGTCTCCCTACCAACCTTTCTTTGGGAAGGCAAGTCATTTACCAATGGAACTTGAGCATAAAGTAATGTGGGCGTTGAAGAAGTTGAATCTGGATTGGAATGATGCAACAAACTCTAGGCTGAGCCAACTCAACAATCTTAATGAGTTTAAATTGAAGGCATATGAGAGCTCAACCTTGTACAAATAAAGAATAAAGCTACAACATGATCATCGCATAGAGAATTGTCAATCACACCAGGCAACTTGGTGCTGCTCTACAACTCAAGATTAAAGTTATTTCCTCGAAAGCTCAAATCTCAATGGATAGAACCCTTTTGAGTGGCATGAGTCTTTGATCATGGGGTCATTGAGTGGGAGAGAATAAATAGAAGAGATAAAAACCGTTGGACGAATGGATCTTGAGGAAGTCTAAGTACTCAAGCCATTTATGTCATGCTGCGATAATAAATCAGGCACTGCTTGGGAGGCAATTCAAGGAGCATATCGGCACTTAGGTGACTAGGCATCATTTTTGACCCCTTATATTCTATTTTTCTTTGATTTTGTGCATTAGGGATAATGCACATCTTTTTCGATGGGGTTTAAGTAGTTATGGGCCTCAACGAAGTCTGAGTAGCTTAGGTCCATAATTACCCCAATTTTTTATCTTGGGATTTTCTTGCCTATGTTCTTTTTCCTTATAGATATTTACTTTCTGTTGAACCAACATGTTTAGGATGTTTAGGTAGTATGTGTGGTATATAGTACTAATACATGTGGCATTAGCATGTTTTTGGGCTTTATTTGAAAAATGATACCCACAAAAAAAATTGATTAGTAGTCTAGATAACTATCATGCATGTTTAGGTGTGTGATAATTTTTTTCTGATAAGTTATTGAGGTGAAAAGCATAATCTGAGAGTCTTTTGTTGATAATGTAGTCAGTTCTATGTGAGTATGAGCTTAAATTGTTAAATTCATGTCTTTTATGCTAATTCAGAATTTTCCCTGTTACTCTAAGTTAGACCGTAGATTAATTGGGTTAAAGGATCTTAGGCCTTTGTTCTTAATAACCCACTTAGCCTAAATGAACAACCAAAATTGCAATATGTCCCTTGTTCCTAATGTTTGAGCCTAACATGTACCTATTCTTTGCAAACACTTGATTAACCTAGCCTTGTTAGTTGTAAAATCTTGAAACTTGCCCTGGTCCTTCCTTGAATATTATGCACCTTGACTGAGGCAAAAAGCCTAAGTTGAGGGTGGCTACCAAAAGTGGCCCTGGTTTTGAGGATGGATATTGTGCACCTCAGTTCAGGCCAAAAGCCTAAGGTGAGGGTGGCTGGTGTAAGGGTGGAACACAAAAATGAGGGGGAAGGTTAGTGATACAGACAAAAAGGGAAAAATCATGTATTGAGTGCAAGAAAAAGAAGTGATGCCTTAGTTGTGAGCTAAAAAGAAAAATGAAGTGTAAAAGCAAGCAAAAGGCTGAAAATGAAAAGAAAAAAAAGTACCCAAAAAAGCGTGAAATAGGAGAAAGGGAGAATGAGATAAAAATAATAGAGTTGGTAGGGCAGAAGTGTAGAAAAACGCAGTGTCAAGGAGGACCTTTAGTCATTATGTTCCCAAAATACCATACCAAAGCCCCCTGAGCCTATGTTACAAGCCTAGAAAGTCCTAAAATGATCCTAGTCCAGGTAGTGAAAGGTCTTAATCATGAGTATAGAGGCAAGCCTATGGTATTAGGAATGATGCGTGCATATCTTTTTTGAGAATGAGCAACTTTGCATAGTCCCAAGGTTCTACATGAAATCATCATTGAGTGTTAGATATGGGACTTTTTTCGGTGAGGGCACTTGCATTGCATTGTTAGTATTAGACTTAATCTGTGATTGTAGATTGTTAATAGTACCTCACTTGTCATAGTTGTGTTATCACATGCACTAGTTTGTATTAGTTTGCTAGGTGGCTATATGATCCCATTTTGAAAATGTGGTGTGGGCATCTGAGTTTGAGATTGATGTGATGTATGTCATTGGGTTGAGGTCAATGTGCAATTATATTATCTATGTAGATTGAGTCCGTCGCTTGAGGACAAGTAACAATTTTAAGTTGAGGGTGTTGATGTACTATCAAAATACAACACTTTTGATGCTTAAAATTTAAAATTTTGTGCATTCTCAATGCGAAGTTAGTTGATTTTATGTGTTTTTGGGTTATATTTGTAGGATTACAGGGTTGGCCTTGATTTTGGGAAAAAATGCAGAAATTGTTGGTTTTTGATGCAGTATGAGACCCTTTATGGGCCGTAGATTATTCTATGGGTCGTGAAATGGTTTCGTGGACAATTCCATGAGGGGCTAATTTTCCAAAGTTGGTTTTATGAACACGCAGATGGGTTGTGGAATAATTTACAAGTCGTAGACCATGGTTCATGCCCTGAGGATTAGAGATTGAGACTTTTCGAAGATTCATTAGATGAAACCCCCCTACGGGTTGTAAACCACTTTACGAGTCATAGAGGGGTGTCGTAGAATTGAAGTCTAAATTTTCAGCAGCATTGTACAAGACCCCGGCTATGGGCAATGGAATGCAATACGGCCGGCCCGTAAACCCCTTTCTTAAGGCGTGCCGACCGATTATCCTATTTCGTTTAGAACTTGTATTTTACTTATTATAAATAGGTTTTTTAGGTTATTTTTAGAATTTTTCGCATAATACTCAGAGAACTTTGTAATTAAAGAGAGAAAATAATGACATTACATTGGACAGATTTTGAGAACGCTTGTACTTTAGTTTCATCTTTAATCTTGTGATTCTATTTGAAGTTGGATTGGCTTGTTCTTAATTCAATTGTGTAAGTGGTATGGATTTTGAGAACACTTGTACTTTAGTTTCATCTTTAATCTTGTGATTCTCTTTGAAGTTGGATTTGTTTGTTCTTAATTCAATTGTGTAAGTCTTTAATTATGTTCTTCCAATTCATAATTCTTGCTTCTACACAAAGCATGAGTAGTTAAATCCACAACTAGGGTTGTGAAAACCATTAAGAACTAACAAGATAAAATTGGATAATTCATAATTCTTGCAAAGTGTGCATATATGTATTAATTTCGTTTAGCATGTTTTCTAATGGTTGCCAACATTAGAACCCTCCTAGTGTTACTGAATGGACCAAGGTAATAATGAATAGGAAAAGAGATTAATTAACATGATACGATTGATGTGTTCTCATCTAATCAACCAAACAGGCTAAGGGGAGGTTGTACTAGGACTAATAGGTAAGAGTTAGTAATGTACACTATGAAAATGGGTCAAGTCACATAGTGAAAGTCATCTCTCTCCTTTGACCAAAGGGTTTGGTGAACTTAACTTTCCGTCCTGCATGCTACACACTAGAAAAGAATTATGTCATCCGGTGACACTGAGTTAGGGAATCATAGGGAACACAATACCCTATTTTCTCTTCATATATTGATTTTACTCATCTGTTAGTTAGTTTAGTATTATTTTCCATTGATTATCACGAACCCCCACCCTTGAGGAAGCAAGCTGGTCAACTCTCGAATTGCATTCATTGAATTCTCTTGAGTCTATGTATTCCATGTGGGTTTGACCCTAACCTTGGTTAGGTTCTATTTCTTGACAGCGACCACTTTATCCTCTAAAAGGTGGTGTAAGTTAGGTGACATCACATACCTACACAAACAAGAATTAGGTCAGAATACGTACCTTCCCCATGGCATCAACCCATACACAACCTTACCAGGGCTCTCTGTAGTCAATAATATTGACCAATACTGAATTACAGCTAATACAGCTACCAAAATAGGGTTATAACCCTGCAACTTTGTATAGTACGCACATGGAGTACGACTAGCCATACGCCACACATTCTAGCCCAACATACATATATCCCAACTCAGTCTAACGTTTAGGGAAAGCCTAGCCTACCTGGCAGTCGATGTCTCGCGTCCTGAGTTAATCCAGCCAAGTTTGGCCCTTCTTAATCACTTCTATTAACTTCTACGTTGTTAAAATACAATTCACAAGGTTAATACGGTGATATTGGTGGTAACATCTTTAGAAATTGGTGAAATTATGTTAATAGCGCCTAAAATGGGAAAAAGTAGGCCCTACCCCCATAATCTCAAACAAATCCCTGAAAAATGCACCCCATGTGGCCCCAAGTCTACAGCCAAAATTTGGCCCAAAATAGACCACAAAAGGCCAAGAAATGGCTAAAAACAAAATTATGTTCTTTACCAAAAAATATTTCTTTCAAATCTTTCTTAGATAAATTTTAAGGAAACCAGCTAAACTCAATGAAATCCAAGCATACGAAACCATTTCTCTCGGAACGTAGAACAACTTATAATCAAATTTTACTTAATTTAGCCAAAAATCAGTTGAGATATCATAGCGCAAAGTTTTCACACATTTCGAGAATATTATCCATTAAAATAGTGTTTATACCTCAAAATATGTGCAAAAATTTGAATCCAATACCACTACAGCATTCCTTGCATAAATTTGAGTCATGTAGGCCTTTGAATCATCGAAAATAAAGTTTTAGAACAAAAGTTACGCTTATGGGAAGTTTGGAAAAGTGGTCGTTTGTGAAGGGGATGAAGCCTATATATAGGTCACCCCCTAAGCCTCCACGAAAGAGAAACTCAGGAGGCTGTCCCCTTCTCCAAGAATGTGGGTATGACTCTGCGAATACAAAGCACTGCCCGATGCCCTTTCGTGAATTCACCCTAACCCTGTACAAATGCGAAGGGTTATTTCTCTGGTGCTACACCAGCTATTTTAAAAACTTCCCCTAGGCATTCCCAGAGTGTCTGATGTCCATTTTACACAAACAAATAGTGTAACCACATGAATTTCAATAATTTCAATCCAATGGTGCAGTTGAAATTCCAAACTGAGCACCCTACAAAAAATGAGATACCATTTCTTTCTGGTTAATTTTAGCTAAAGGAAATGAGGGGGCTCAAAGTGCAATTAGATCGCCCCGTCAACCGATGAAAGGTCACTTTAGACTATTTTGACCTTATGGAGCTGACCAAGCCATCAAATTTCTATTTTGAATGTGTTTAGCTAGGTTTTTATAGAATGGCACTTTTTTTAGCTTCCAGTTAAACTCATTTTGCAACTTTTGGCTCAAATTCATACTGGGACCTTTACCCTCGGATCAACCGCCCTCTTAGCCTTAATTGGCCTTTTCAGAA